>JACM01059329.1:0-21159 GCA_000787095.1 Periophthalmodon schlosseri
GAGAGAGAGAGAGAGAGAGAGCAGGGAAAGATCTTTGGAATTAGTCGAAAAAAGACATTATTGCTGCATAATAACTGACCTAACGCCATAATGTGGATAACTTTGTATGCTCTTAAAAAGAAGAAGATTTAATTAATGGCCTCATGTAGAGGTTGAACAAAAGGGGTCCCAGGATGGACCCCTGAGGCACCCCCACAGGCCAGGGCCATGTGATTTGAGGCACAGTTTCCAGTTTCAACAAAGTACTTCCTGTCTTCTAGATAGGACTTGCAATGAAGATATGACAATCTGAAGAGCCCTGGTGAAAACAATAATACAAAAAAACATTGTAGTGTAGGTAGTAGGTAGGATATAGGTTATTTTTGGATTCAAGGTTACAGAGTATAAAACAATATTGGCAACACTTACAGCATTAACAGTGATAACCGTCCCAACAGCAGCACAGACAGTCCGGTGGCTGCATCTCCACAGTGGTACTGTGACTAGCCGGACATGTTTAAGTTGGCTTTAAGTTTGCCACGTTCAAGCTTGGGACTGGGGTCACGTGCTTCTGGTCAACCAAATAAATATTTACATCAATAAAAACAGTGAATAATTAATGCTAATTGTATAGATGACCAAATATTGTTATTTACAGAGAACCCAGATCATTAATAAAAGTGCAAGTGCTATACAATAAAATACAGTGTTAAAATAATGTGCTGGCAACACATGTACAATGCACTTACTACACAAAATGTACATTCATGAAGAGATACTTGTGCACTGCTCTGACAGGTGCACTGGCCTGACAGCAAGTAAAAGCAAGTTATTTTAGTAACTTGTTAATACTTCTTCTTTGAAGAAGTATTAATAAAGTTAAAGGGTAAAAGTCTAAGTAAGACACACTTTGGTTTCAGATGCAGAAATGCAGAATAAAGTGTTCTCTAAAGGGTGCATTCTCATTGAAGTCGAGTTTATTTCATTTCAATTTACAATAAAAAAACTGTGAATTTTACAGATATGAAATGTCATAGCAATCCATTCCTAATCATTCCAAATGCAAAAGAGGTTGAGCAGTAATTTTCGGTCAAGTTTTACCAGAGAGATTATACAGAGAGATTATACAAAAGCAGCTGCGTATTCACACAATAAGAAATCAGAAGAAAATTGGGGCATGTTTGCTGTTTTTACTCCACAAACTGGAATGTTGAATCAGTAAAGGATTAATTGTGGGGAATACTGGACAACCAGGGAAGAAAACTACCAGACACAGAGAGGTTCCGGTTTGGACTGTTCTGATTCTAGATTTGATTTTTTTTTTTTTATGCCTGTCTCAAATCAAGAAGCTTTTAGCTGCATAAAACTGAAACTCTGATTCCGCATGTTTAGTCCTGACTCTGTTCTTTAGTAGGAGGCCGGTCCCTGAGGTCCTCTGTCCATATTGCATTAACAGAAATGTACTGAAGGCTAGGCCATGAATAGACATAAACAGAGTCTATTCTCTGAGCACAGGACTGAAGTGCTTGTACTTCATTGTTCTAGTCAATGTTTCTGTGGGTCAAAGACAATGACTTCAGTCAGTCTGAGAAAGTTGTTTTGCACCCACAAACTGTGGGTTGAATGTTTTGAAAACATTTTGAAAGATAAACAGTGTGCTAACCATCAGGTCTCTAGGCACATGTCAGCACTAATTCCTCACTTGAGTGTTAAGTTCTACATTTGTATTAAAATATAATATTGTTACAAATTCACAAAGATCCCCTTTTATTTCCAACTTTATTGGACTAGTGCATCAACAAAAATACTATAAGTAACATTTATTTTATTGTAAGCCTCAAGGGCAAGGGAAACATGGAATCGTACATTGATTGATCGATTTTTTATTTACTTGTTCTAACATAGACCAACCCCTCTATTCTGTTTCTAATTTTAGTTAGTTTGAACCCATATATTAAAGGATTGACAAATGGAGGGAAAAGGAGAAATTCTATGGCAATAAAGTTTTGAAAGTGACGTGGGAGATAACCCGACCCAAATCTCATATGCATCACATCAAATAAAATTGTAAAAACAAAGGTTAGCAGGGAGGCTAAGTGTGGCACACAAGTCTGCAAAAACTTCCCTCTCTCCTCCTTTGAGCGCACGCATGTTTTAATCATGTGCATGTAAGTCCAAACTATAAAAATGCCATGCCAAAAGTAAATGATTATAGTGACATATGCAATAACATTGTGTACAGAGGTGTCAGCCATAGGACAGCCCAGTTTTACAATGACCCAATTTGCACAAAACAGCCTGTGAATATGTGAGCTGCATAATGTCAGTTGAGATGTAAGAGCAATATTGATTCCTAAAATGCAACATGGTGTGAGCCAAGAGAAACATACCAATTGAGAGAGTCTCTTTTTAGTCATGATAGAGTGGTAATGCAAAGGCCGACATATGGCCAGATACCTGTCATACGCCATAACTGCTAAAATGGACAAGTCACTGCAGGCAAAAGAGTACATGATAAAAGCCTGGAGGAGACAAGCATCGTATGAGATTTCTGGAGATGAGACAAGCCTTGTATGAGATTTCTGGAGATGTAGTTTGTAAATCAATAAGAAATTTTGGGTAGAAACCAGCTGTTCCATACAACGCATTAAAACAGAAACTGCACAGTAAAATATACATAGGCTCATGGAGATTTGAATCGAGAACAATTATAAGAATAAGAGAGATGTTGAAAAACAAAATAAGGCAGTAATACACCAAAGTGAGAGAGAAAAGGGTCAGTCTAAAAGTCATCGTCTCATTCAGTCCAGACAGAGTGAAGAGTCTCACAGTTGAAACATTATCCATTCTTTACAGCCACTGATTCATGTGCCCATCTTTACAAGACCGCCTCTATGTCTCTCATACTTATAGCAGGATCAAAACAAAACATCTGGGGCTAGTGCAATTGGGAGAGATTAAAAAAAATGCAATGCCTAAAAAATAAAGGTTACACCCTATACTGTAAATGTAAAATGTTCATTTATTCTTCATTATACTTTTTTAACCTTCCTACCATTTATCACACAACTCATTTATTGTCTGTTTGTATACTTTGCATGATGAGATAAATTATAATGTACCACTCAAACGATCATTAGGTTATGGAAATAAATGTGCATATGAAACATGGACTTTTAAACCAGCTATAAAGGTGCTTTAAAAAGCTTTAAAGGTGAAAATATGTTAACTGCTCATGGAGATGTTCCATAGTATGGCATTAGCATTAGGCAAAGCATTAACATCTGCTTAGGGTGGAGGGTCCCCACCAGAAAAGTGACCTTTGATCACATTAGATGTACAAACTTGATGGAATGAAATAACAGATGAATCCCATAAGACCTAAGTAGCAATGTCTGTTTAAAAGTTTAATTGTAGCACATTACGTCTCTGGTTGTTGTGTGGCTTTCTTAAGTTACACATCTGTATTTGTTTTTTTCTCATATCACACATTCATAAAGGTGCTTTGCATTTATTGAGCAATAAATCATTTTCGGATAGTTTTGCTCAGACATAGAGAATCAGCTAAATTCCACCTACTGCCTTGAGTGTCTTGAAAGCCCTTGACAAACAGAAGGTATTTGTATTAATTTACTGTATTAAATTGGGCCAGGGATAATAACTATAAGTATAAAACTATAGCCTAGAAGGGTAAAGATTAGTGGTAACAGTTTTTGCCACGAGTAACCACCCAAATCTTTTCTCACATTCCAATTATATTACATTTTCTAGTTTGAAGGATATTTTTGACCAACATCATCAAATAAAAACATTCCCAAGGATGTACATTTTTTCTACAAAGCACATTTCATTTTCAAATGCAATAAATTTCACTTTTTATTTCCTTAAAAAAATCCTCAATACAAGTACCCCCTGGTCATTGTCCTTGTACTCCTGGTTGGGAAATCCTTTGAAAAAATTACAAGTGGAAGTTTAGAAATTGTGTACAAATAACTGTATTACTATTGTAGTAAACGTTACAATGCATAGTGAATCGGTGCATGTATATAGTATTTTTTTCTAGTCCTTATTATATATACTATTAACAATTATCTGTTTGTGCTGGTAAGTGTAATTTATTTTTAACATAGAAAATGCCCTCTATTCTGCTTCGGATTTTAGTTAGTTTAAACCCATAGATCAAAGGATTTACAAATGGAGGAACAAGAATGAACTCAATGGCAATAAAGTTTTTCAAATGCTGTGGTAGATTTTCAGGTCCAAAGCGCATGTGCATTAAGTCAAAGAGTATCGTACAAACAAAAGTGAGCATAGATGTGAGATGTGGCACACAGGTCTGCATGAACTTCACTCGGTCGTCCTTAGACTTAATACAGGTTTTTATCATGTGCATGTAAGTCCATACAACAAAGAGGCCATGTCCCATATATATGAGCATAGTGCAATAGGCAGTAACACTATTTGGAAAAGTATTTGCTTTGGGACAGGCAAGTTTAACTATTACCCAGTTCACACATAGCATCCTTTGAATGTGTGCGCCACATAGCTGAAGCTGAGACGTGAGGATCACATTGAGAGCGAAAATGCAGCATGGTGTGAGCCAAGAAATGCATACTAACTGAGAGAGTCTCTTTTTAGACATTATAGAGTGGTAGTGCAAAGGCCGACATATGGCCAGATACCTGTCATACGCCATAACTGCTAAAATGGACAAGTCACTGCAGGCAAAAGAGTACATGATAAAAGCCTGGAGGAGACAAGCATCGTATGAGATTTCTGGAGATGTAGTTTGTAAATCAATAAGAAATTTTGGGTAGAAACCAGCTGTTCCATACAACGCATTGAAACAGAAACTACACAGTAAAATATACATAGGCTCATGGAGATTTGAATCTAGAACAATTATAATAATGAGAGAAATATTTGCAAATAAAATTACACAATAGTAAGCCAAAGTGAGAGAAAAAAGTGTGACTCTATAGGGCATTGTTTCATTTAGTCCTGAGAGGGTGAAAAGTCGGACGGCAGAAGCATTATCCATGTCCAGAGCTTACACTGTCCTCAAGGAACATCTTTACTCACACCTCCGCTCCTCCACGCTCATATTTATACCTGTGTGTGCAATCTAAACTAAACTTCTGGGATTGGGGCAATTGGGACAGATAACAAATGTCCATCGATGGCACAATAACAAGTACTTTATCATAGTTTTACACCAAATCTTCCTATAAAAAGATTCCCAAGGATGTAAAATTTATACAAATGACTATAAACTTAAAGCAACACCGCGTAACGTTCTGGAGTTTAAATTGAAAATTAAAACCATACATAGGAACATTCTCCATGGAGAAGGATAAGTATTATGCCATACTGTGGAATATTACAGCCAATGAACAACATTTCCATGAATATGAGCAGGTAACAGTAAGAATGCATGTTTTCTGTGTTTTTCAGTGTGAGTCAGTTTTGTGATGAAAGGTTGAGTGGGGTAAAAAAATGAAATGAAAAGAAATGATTGGTAGTAGCTCAGAGGAGTTTCTCTATTTGTCCTCAGTACACAAAGTACATATAAGAACATCAGCGCTACTTGGAATGACGGACAATCTGCTTGCCTGAAATTCTACTCTGTGAATATAGTTAAATAAGGCACCTAAGGAGGTAAGGAAAGAGATGAATGTGCAAAGATGAATGACATGACACAAGGTTATCTATCACATAAGGGTGAGTTGTTGTACAGTTGTATGGAGTATGTTATGAATGGAGTCCTACATCTCTCACTGTTTGAGCAGAGCTGTCCCTCTATAGTCTGGTGCAGTGGGTGTGCAGGGTTGTCCATGATAGAGAGCTGTTTGTCCAATGTCCCCCTGTCCCTCACTGTGACAAATGTCTTCAGCTCACAGCCCAGCTTTACAAATCAGTTTGCCAATCCGTCCAATGTCCCTTTTGCTGGTACTGCTCCCCCAGCAGACCACAGTGAAGTACAGGACGCTGGCCACTACAGACTGGTAGATGATCTGCAGTAACTTGCTGCACACATTGAAAGACCTGAGCTTTCTCAGGAAGTAGAGTGTACTCATGCCCTTGTTACACAGCATTATTATTGTCCGTCCAGTCCAGCCTGTTGTTCACGTGAATGCCCAGGTATTTGTAGCAGTCCACCATTTCCACCTCATGGCCCTGGATGGTGATGGGCTCCACTGGTGTCCTCTTCCTCCTGAAGTTATCACCAGTTCACTGGTCTTGTCAATGTTCAGGAGCCGATGGTTTGCCTGGGACCACTCCACAAAATTTGCAATCAGTGTCCTGTGCTCCAGCTCCTGTCCATCTCTAATACACCCTACCACTGCTACCACTGCAGTCATCAGAGAACTTCTGCAGGTGGCAGGACCCAGAGCTGTACAGGAAATCAGAGGTGTACAGTAAGAATAGGAAGGGACACAGGACTATACCCTGGGGCGCTCCTACATTACTGACCATGGTATCAGACAGGGTGTTCCCCATTACTGAGGTCTGCCTGACAAGTAGTCAGCAACCCAGGAGACAATGGAGGAGCTGACACCCATCCTGAGCAGGTTCTCACCTATCCAAAAAGGGCTGAAATATATTAAAAGCATTGGAGAAATCGAAGAACAATGTCCTCAAAGAGCCCTTAACACTATACAGGTGAGAGTGAGCATGCTGCAGAAGATAGATGACAGCATCATGCAGCATGAGCTGAGCCAGAACAAATCTCTCAAACACTTTCATGACATGAGACATCAATGCAACTGGTCTGAAGTCATTAAATCCAGATGGAATAGACTTCTTGGAAACTGGCCCAATGCAGGAGGTGTTCCATAGCACCAGTATCCTTTCAAGCTTCAGACTGAGGGTGAAGAGAATGTGCAGGATTCCAGTGAGCTGCACAGCACAAGTCCTCAGCACACAGGGATTGACTTGGTCTGGCCCAGACTTGCTTTGGTGAACTTTCTCCAGCTGCATTTTCACCTGAGTAGGTGACAAGTCAATGGGCTGGGTTCCTCCGTGTGGGTGGGAGTAGGTGTGGGAGAGGTGATGGGCTGATGACCATCTGATTGGTCATCTGGGAGATGTAGAGATAGGAGTGACAGGGGATGAAAAAACGATTAAAATGCAAGTTGAGTAGATTTGACCTGTATGGGCTATTGTTCTGCTGCTTTGTTTTGGTGTTAAAAGCAGTAATAGACTTTATCCCCTCCCAAATGTCTCTGGTGTTATTCTGTTGGAATTTTACCTACAACTTCCTCCCATAGGCCTCCTGACCCTGCCTGAACTGGACCTTCAGCTGCCTCTGTATCCTCTGCAACTTGTCCTTGTCTCCAGAATTGAAGGCTCACTTCTTCTTGTTCAGCTGATCCTTTAGCTGGCTGGTGATCCAGGGCTTGTTGTTGGGATAACAGCGTACAGCCATGAGGGGACAGCTGTATCCTCGCAGAAGTCAATGTATTCTGTGAATACATTGTCATGCACACAGTCATGCTGTCGATGTTGTCCCCATGGGGCTGGCAGAGCACATGATAACGTATTTGCCTGTTTCAGTAGAGCCATCGGAGATGCGACAAGAGAGGATGCAAAGCTGCAGAAAGTGAAAAAGCTGATCCTCACAGGTTGGCCTAAGGACAGAAGAGACACTGAACTGGACATTCAGCATCATTTTGCTTTTCAGGACGAGCTGAGCGTTCAGGATGGCATTGCGTTCAGGAGAGGAGTTATCTCTGACCGACCTCACCCACCGTATGCACTCATCACATCTGGGAGTTGAGGGATGCCTCAGACGGGCATGTGAGTGCAGGTCAGTTGACCCCAAACAACAGAAAGAGACACTACAACCTACAAGCTTCCTATAGATGCTGTGCCAAGGTGGGAATGGATATGTTCTCGTAGCATAACAAAGACTATATGGTAACTGTGGACTATTTTTCAAACTTCTGGGAAGTTGACTCTTCTAGACACTAAGAGTACCGCAATGATTCACAAGTTGAAGGCACACTTTGCTCGTCAGGGGATATCAGTGTATGTCACAGGAGTTTAAGGCATTGAGCCAAAAAATCAAGCACAGGACGTCTTCACCTGGGTACCCACAAAGCAACGGAAAGGCCGAATCTGATGTCAGAACTGCAAAACACTTTATGCAGAAAGCCGCAGCAGTGTGACAGGATCCATTCTTGGCAATACTAGACAATCGCAACACGCCAAGCCAAGGTCTCACCACATGCCCAATCCAACAACTTCTGAGTAGGTGGACCCAGACCCTCCGTCCTACAAAAGAGACACGGTTGGAGCTGAACGTGACAAACAACAAACAACAAACTGATCAACAGCAGGTGCAGACAGAGGAAATATTACAATAATTCTGCAAAGGACTTAGACTCAATGAAGGTTTCAATGAAGGGGACGGTGTGCGAGTTGAAACTTTTTGTAAAACTTGCAAAGTTGCTTAAGTGATTAGACCTGTTAGACTTAGATCTTATGAGGTTGAGCCGGAGTCTGGTGGTGTCCTGAGGAGAAACCGTTGTCATCTCAGACACCGCCCACCTACTCCACCTGCTCATACTGTGGCAGTGACTAATACACCACCTATTGTAACTGCTAAAGCTAATGTTACAAATTACTAGGTCAAGTTGTCATCTTAACAGATCCGTCTATTGGGGGGTTATTCCAAATAATTCAGTTATACTATAAGTTGGTTGTTCAGTATATTTGATTATAGTTGTTGCATTGTGATTTTGGGGGGGAAAAAAAGAGGAGACAAAGTGACAATTTGTTTACACAATATATTTTGCACTGAATGTATCCAAAGTTAACCAAAAGAAAATGTACTTCAGTTAATGTATTGAGAAGATACAGTATTATTTTATTTCATGCCCAATTGAGATACTTCTCAAATACCTCTGAGTCCTTGCTCTCCTCATCAGGTACCACAGACATGGATCAACAGTACGGGCAACAGCAAGGGACCAGATCTAAAGTCATGATCAGGTCCCCTCCACTCCAGTCGGACCTGTGGACTGTTGTTGCATGCCCAATTGAGATACTTCTCAAATACTTCTGAGTCCTTGCTCTCCTCATCAGTTCCAGGTACCACAGACATGGATCAACAGTACGGGCAACAGCAAGGGACCAGATCTAAAGTCATGATCAGGTCCCCTCCACTCCAGTCGGACCTGTGGACTGTTGTTGGGTCTCGCAATGGCCATATGTCACAGGGCAGCCAGTGCTCGTCCCCCGCTGCAAAACACAGTTCTGAGGAATAAATTTGATGTCCTGGACTGCGTGGAGTTTTCACCATCCACTGTGGGTTCTCCCTGGCTTGTGAAGTTGCCAGGGTCTGATTGGTCCAAGTTGCCACCTTCAGTCCACTCTCAGACCCACCACACAGCTGTTAAACCCCCCCATGAGAGCGAGTTTTCCCACCATCATGCGCCATCACCCATGAGTTTCAACAGTACTAGTCGGCACAAATGACCTCAGACTGCCGCAATCAGAAACACTCAAGCATGACTTTTTATCACTCATCAACACAATCCACAGTTCAAACAAACAGTGCAAGGGTCAGACTAAGCGCAGTTCCTAATACCCTTATGAAGAGTAATAAAACAAGGCCCGTGATGTAGCTCGGTATGACGCAGCTGGGGTCCCACCCTGGAGCCAGGCCTGGGGTTGGGGCTCGAAGCTCCTGGTGGCTGAGCCTTTGCCCACGGGGCCCAGCCGGGCTCAGCCCAAAAGGACGATGTGGCTCCGCCCTCCTGTGGTTTCTCCCCCTGCAGAGGGGTATATAGGGGTCAGGTGCAAGGAGGATTGGGCAGCAGTCAAGGACGGGTGCCTCAACAGCCCAGTCCAAGACACAGCATCTGGCTGTAGTGGCGTGGAATGTCACCTTGCTGGGGAAGAAGAAGCCTGAGCTCGTGCAGGAGGTTGACCGGTACCGCTAGATCGGGCTCACCTCCACGCACAGCTTGAGCTCTGGTACCCAACTCCTCAAGAGGGGTTGGACCCTCCACTTTTCTGGCGTTGTCCATGGGAAGAGGCGGTGACCTGGTGTGGGCTTGCTTATTGCCCCACAGCTCAGCTGCCACGTGTTGGAGTTCTCCCCGGTGCACCAGAGGGTTGCGTCCATGCACCTTCGGGTTGGGGACATGTCTTTCACTGTTGTGTCGACCTACGAGCCAAACAGCAGTGCCACGTATCCGGCCTTCTTGGAGTCCCTGGGAAGGGTACTAGACTAGACTACTCCATTGTTCCCCTGGGGGACTTCAGCGCCCACGTAGGCAACGCCAGTGACACCTGGAGAGGAGTGATTGGGAAGAACGGCCTCACTGATCTGAAACCGAGTGGTGTTTTGTTATTGGACTTCTGTGCTAGTCACAGTGTTCATAACGAACACCATGTTTGAGTACAAGGGTGTCCATCAGTGCACGTGGCACCAGGACACCCTAGGTCGGAGGTCGATGATCGACTTTGTCGTCATGTCATCTGACCTTCGGCTGCGTGTCTTGGACACGCAGCCTTGGAGGTGAAGAGAGGGGCAGAGCTGTCAACCAATCACCACCTGGTGGTGAGTTGGATCCGGTGGCAGAGGAGGAAGCCGGCCAGACCTGACAGACCCAAGCATATCGTGAGGGTCTGTTGGGAACGTCTAGTGGCGCCCTCTGTCAGCAGGGGCTTCAACTCACACCCCTGGGAGAGCTTCTCTCACATCCTGGGGGAGGTTGGGGACATGGAGTCCAAGTGGGCTATGTTCTCTACCTCCATTGTCGATGCGGCTGCTCGTAGCTGTGGTCGCAAGGTCTCTGTTGTCTGTCGTGGTGGCAATCCCCGAACCTGGTGGTGGACACCGGAGGTAAGGGATGCCGTCAGGTTGAAGAAGGAGTCCTATCAGGCCCTGTTGGCTTGTGGGACTCCTGAGACAGCTGACAGGTACCATCAAGCCAAGCGTGCCGCAGCCCGTGCAGTCACAGAGACAAAAACTCGGGGCTCGGAGGATTTCGAGGAGGCCATGGAGGAGGACTATTGGCCAGCCTCAAAGAAATTATGGCAAACCATCCGACACCTCAGGAGGGGGAAGCAGTGCTTCACAAACACTGTTTACAGTGTGGCTGGAGAGCTGCTGACCTCAACTGGGGATGTTGTTGGACGGTGGAAAGAATAGTTTGAGGATCTCCTCAATCCCACTGTCATGTCTTCCCAGGAGGAAGCAGAGACTGAGGACTTGGATGCGTACTCATCCATCACCCTGGCTGAAGTCTCTGAGGTGGTTGACAAGCTCCTTGGTGGCTGTGGGGCTGTCTTGGCTAACACGCCTCTTCAACATCGCATGACGATCGGGGACAGTGCCTGTGGAATGGCAGACTGGGGTGGTGGTCCCTTTGTTTAAGAAGGGGGACCGGAGGGTGTGTTCCAGCTACAGGGGAATCACACTCCTCAGCCTTCCCAATAAGGTCTATTCCAGGATACTGGAGAGGAGAATCCGACCGATAGTCGAACCTCGGATTCAGGAACAGTGTCGTTTTCGTCCCAGTCACGGAACACTGGACCAGCTCTATACCCTCCTCCTCATGGGAGTTTGCCCAACCAGTCCACATGTGTTTTGTGGAACTGGAGAAGGCATTCGACCGTGTCCCTCGTGGTATCCTGTGGGGGGTGCTCTGTGAGTACGGGGTCCGGGGCCCTTTGCTAAGGGCTGTCCGGTCCCTGTATGACCGAAGCAAGAGCTGTGTTTGCATTGCTGGCAGTAAGTCAGACCTTGTTCCCGGTGCATGTTGGACTCCACCAGGGGCGGCCCTTTGTCACCGGTTCTTTTCAATGTTTTTATGGACAGAATTTCTAGGTACAGCCAGGGGACAAAGGGGGTCCAGTTTGAGGACCACAAGATTGCATTTACCACTAAATCTTGTTATTAATCAGCCTCTACATTCCATAAACACGGCTCTTTTAAATGTCCACTCTCTACTGAACAAGTCCTTTATTGTAAACAACCTGATTTTAGACTACAAACTTGACTACTTGTCTATTTTTAACTGAAACATGGCTGGGTTCTCACTGAGAAAGGATCTCCTATTTTTCCTCTGGAAACGATGGCTGGCTGAGGCTGTTGAGGCCCGTTCTGTGGGCTTCTAGTGGAGGGTTGGTGTTTCGGTCCTCATCTATCCCCTGGGCCCTGTGTTGCTGTCCTGATGGCAGCGGGCAGCCCTCTGCTCCTGGCACAGATGGCTTCTCTGATGATTCTTCCTCAATTGGTTCGTTTGTACTCACCCTCATTTATCTGTGTTAAGCGTGTGTGTGTGTGTGTGTGTGTGTGTGTGTGTGTGAGACTGTGCATGTGACTGCACAGTTACATGCACAGTCTCTGAGTTGTACGAGTGTGTGGGGTCGGGCAGTTGTGGGTGTTGGGTGGGGCATGAGGGATTGTTTTTTAATGACTGTAAAGCACTTTGTGCTACATTTTTGTATGGAAAGCGCTTCCTAAATAAATAATTTGATTTGATTTAGGAAAATCTGGGAGTGTGGCGTAAATACTTAAAAGTCGTGAATTTAATTGTGACATAAAAGAACTCCCACAATTCGGATTTAGAAAACAGAAATTTCTTTCAAAATAAATAAATATATTTGGAAACACTGTTGTCATCTTTACAGTTTTTAAAATATGTACATTTGCTATATAATGATGAGTAAATGCTAGAAAGATTCATGTATTGTTGATTTATTGTTATATAACCATCAGCATCTTGATAAAATATAGTGTAGCAGATTCATTTCTATACATTTTACATTCATCTTATTTGCAGTATTTAGGTGTTAAGGACAGCATCTTAAAAATGTGTTTTCTTATTTCGGGTAACTTCAGTCCATAAACAAGAGGATTCACGATCGGAGTAATTACAACAACCTCCATTGATAAAATAACAGCAAGGACTGGATTAATCATCTCCAGGTCAAAGCGACTCAAAATTACATCACAAAACGATGCAAGACAAAAAGTTGTGAACGATATAATATGTGGTAAGCATTTTTGGAAAATTTTACCTCTATATTCTGAGGAGGCTTTCCAACAAATAATGACAATCCGTAAATATGTGTACAATACAAATAAGAGGGGGATAAAGACCACAGATATGGATAGAAGCATTCCTACCATGTTATTAACAGCTGTGGAAACACAAGAGAGTTTGACTATATTCCAGTTAGCACAGTACACTTTGTGTATTTTGTTGCCACATAATGGAAGCTTAGCTGACAACAAAACGCATGTTATTACAATAACAAAAGGATAGATATAGGTCACTACTGCTAATATAGCAAATGTATTTAAGTTCATTTTCCTGTGATAGTGTAAAGGATAGCATACAGCAGCATATCTATCATATGCCATGACCCCAAGTATCATTAAGTCACAGCCCACAAAGCTGTAAATAGTATACACCTGAATGAAACAAGCTGGTCGTGAGATGAGGTGAGTATCAGAAAGTAGGTCCATCAAAAACCTGGGGAAGAATCCAGTAGAGCCATACAAAGCATTGAAAGACAAGCAAGCAATGAATAAGTACATCGGCTCATGTAGAGACTTCTCACGTGAAATAACAGTGATCACAACCAGATTGGCAAACATGATAAAACAATATATCAACAGGCATAAGACAAAGGCAGGGTAGCGGTAAACTTCAATTTTTAAGAACATGGTTAAGTTAAAGAACAGGAAATGAGTAGCGTTTTCCCCCATAAAACATACAATGAAAAATGTCTAAAGTCAATGCAAACTTTTGTCTACTTTTGTCTATACACAAACCTCTCAATGATAATATAAATATAATTCTTCTCTTTTGTATAAAACAGAGACGCTGCAGATGATGGTGCTCTGATGCACAAGACCAATAGTGGACAGCAGACAATGTACAAGGCTTATATATCTAACTGACAGATCTAAAATTCCATTTGGAGATTATCTGCCTGTCCAATGAAAGAATGACTTCACTTCAGTACACTTGAGATTTAGGAAATAGTGACTCCCAAACAGCTATTAATATCATTCTGAGCATTATTAACAAAACAATAACAAATATATATGTGTAATCTTTTCATTGGCAGCGATTGTCTTCCTTTTAATGATAATAACCTTATTAGGTAACACTTTATAACAACTTCCTTAAATTGTTCCCACATTTTCGATGGAATTGATGATAGCTGATGAAACTCACTTCTACTTCCAGTATTTTTCAACTTTTTGTTTACTACTTTTCTTCACAAATTGCCACCTCAGGTATCCCACCAAGCCAGGTAATAATTTGAAATATATATTAATCTGTCAAATGCATCTTAAGGCTTAGCAGCTACTAAAACTTAAGGGGGAGACACTACAGGCAAAACTAATTTTTTCAGTTTTTTGTTTCTTGGTTAGTTTGGTCTCTTAGCATACAAGCTTTCATGTTGAAACAACAGAATTCTCTTGCACTGAAAGATATTTAAATATTTAATTTAATCAACTTGCCTCCATTGAGTTATATGGTACATTGTAACTTCAAAGGCTGTTTTCTGAAAATGCATTTTCCCCCCATAGGGACATAAGGATCACCCCTTAAAGTAGCACCTACATACACCAAACTTTCCAGTCTTGTACTGAACAAGATTTTTGACAAAACATACAGAAGGATTTTTTTTATTTCTAATTCCAAGTCTGATTTATTCAAGTTTTAACTCCAAAAAATGTTGCAAAATATGAATTCTTAGGCAAATTTTCAGTCAGATCTAGTTTACTCAAATACTAAATAAGATATTCAAAATCCCTACTGTATATTTTTTAGTATCTAATATGTCAAGAAAAAGAAACAAGAAATTTCAAGCTCTTTCATGTTTCTTTTTAATGTCCCAAAAATGGTCAGTTTTGGCTATCACATATGTTAAATGACCATCAAATGATATTTCAGCTCATGTAGTGTGGGTTTCAGCAGATCTGAGCAGGAGCAGCTGATTTGGCTCTTGTCTAATCAGAATCGCCTCTTTCAAGTCATAACAAAGAATCAGTTCAATTTTTGTTGTTGTTAGGGCCAGGATACATGCTAAATAACCATAATCAGATCTAGTATTTACGTTTTAAATGCAGAAAATACACTATTTTTTGATGCAGCAGAGAAAAGCAATTTGTCTAAACCTGACACTCATTTATGTTTTTACCAGCATGTAGTAGCCTGTCACAAGAACAAATCTGAACACATTTTGAAATGCTTTATAAACATACAACATAAAAAATGATTGAAAAAATTGTAACTTTTATGTCACTGACAATAATCCTAAAGAGGAGAATTCCATTAAACATAAATGAAATGGTAAATAGTAAATGGTAACATTTTTATATAGTACTTTTCCACCTTCAAGGCACTCAAAGCTCTTTACATTAAGGAATTACTCACCAATTCACAGGATATGTGTCTTGCCCAAGGACACAATGACATTATTCATCTGTGGGAGCTGAGAAATATCATTCCATCGACCATTTAATGAACGAATAAAGTCAATAATCATGGCAGGTTTGTTTGGACAACATCCTCACTACATGTCTCCTTATCTCGGGTAACTTCAGGCCATATACCAGTGGGTTCAGAATAGGAGGAATAACAACAAACTCTAGGGATAAAAAAATGACCAAATATGGACTGATCTCATCTGGGTTATATCGGCTTAAAGCGATATCACAAAATGCTGTAATGGAATACGTTGTGAAGGAAATTATATGTGGCAGACATTTTTGCAACACTTTGCCTTTAAATTCAGAGGATTTTTTCCAGCAAATTATTATAATCCGAAAGTATGTGAACAAGACAAAGAACAGAGGACAAAACACTGTAGTAATCGTTACAAACATTCCCAAAATATTGTTCTTGGCTGTCGAGATGCAAGATAACTTCACTATGTTCCAATTGGCACAGTAGACTTTGTGGAGCTTATTTCCACATAGAGGAAGTGTGGTTGCTGAATAAATAACAGGAATAATTAAACAGGGAGGACAAAGCCAAGCAAACAGAGCCAATGCTATGACTATTTTTAACTGCATTTTTCTTTGATAGTGCAAAGGGTGGCAGATAGCGGCATACCTGTCATATGCCATTATTCCGAGTAAGGTTAGTTCAAAGGAGGCGTAACTGTAAATAACATAGATCTGACTAAAACAAGCTGGTCGTGAGATAAGGTGAGTGTCAGAAAGTAGGTCCATTAAAAACCTGGGGAAGAATCCAGCAGAGCCATATAAAGCATTGAAAGATAAACAGGCAATGAATATATACATAGGCTCATGCAGAGACTTCTCCTGCGATATGACAGTTAGTAAAATAAGGTTGGCAAATGTGATGAAGACATAGAGCAGGAGGAAGAAGACAAAAAGTGGATATTTGTAAGTGTCTATGGTCCTGAACATGGTAAGGTTAAAGTATAAGAATGCAGTACTATTGTCCATAACATGCAATCAGTAATCAAAATTACAATGGTTAAGGCTATGCACAATTTTAGAATAAGAATTTCTATTATTGTTCACAAAATGCTACATTTTCTAGATGCAAAACAATTGGAAATGTCTTGAAGTGTGTCCTGAAATGCTCGGAACAGTTGGTGAGGTCCATGCACTGGGCTACATCTCTGTGAAGCTCACATTAGAGGATGGCATCTTTTATGTAATGGCACAGTCCCAGTTAGGTTCCCCTGAGTAATGACATATAATGAAACTTGGTAACTTGGAATACCCACAACATCTGCCCCCAACTTTTCTCCATGGAGATGCCTGAAATGTTACGCAGTATGGCATTAAACAGCTATCTCTATGAAGGTAAGAAGGTTGTGCCACCAGGCCATGTTACAGATCAGGTCTGTGCAGTGATGACCTTGTTCTTTGTAAAGAATGCATTCTTTTCTAGATTTCTAGGGTTATAAAAATACAAAATACAAAGCGAAACATCTCGATGGAAAAAGCTCCACCGTGAATTTGCCTTAGTCCATTTACCTTTATAATTTTATTCAGACCCTATAGCAATTTGTATCACAGGTAAACTAAATAGTGGGAATCAACCAACCATTTGCAAAGTAGTGTGGTTGCTTGTTCATATACCATAACAGATTATTAACAGATTATTTATTCATTAAACACCAGTGAAGCTTGTGTTATCAGTTATTTCTATCTATGAAAACTGATTGAACCCATTTAGACATACAGTTGTGCTCATACGTTTACATACCCTGGCAGAATTTGTGATTTTTTTGGCCATTTTTCAGAGAATATGAATGATAACACATAAACTTTTCTTTTACACATGGCTAGTAGTTGGGTGAAGCAATTTATTATCAAACAACTGTGTTTACTTTTTAAAAATCATAATGGCAACAGAAAATACCTAAATGACCCTGATCCAAAGTTTACATACCCCAGTTCCCCCTTTAACATCAATGACAGCTTGAAGTCTTTTGTGGTAGTTATGGATGAGGTTCTTGATTTTCGCAGATGGTAAAGCTGCCCATTCTTCATGGCAAAAAATTTCCAGTTCCTGTTCTTTGGCTGTCTTGCATGAACTGCATGTTTGAGATCTCCCCAGAGTGGCTCAATGATACTGAGGTCAGGAGACTGAGGTGACCACTCCAGAACCTTCTCTTTATTCAGCTGTAGCCGATGACAGGTCGACTTAGCCTTGTGTTTTGGATCATTGTCATGTTGGAACGTCCAAGTACGTCCCATGAGTGCAAATTCTCCTGAAGTATTTTCTGATAACATGCTGCATTCATCTTGCCATCAATTTTGACCAAGTTTCCTGTGCCTTTATAGCTCACACATCCCCATAACATCAGCGATCCACCTCCGTGTTTTACAGTAGAATGGTGTACCTTTCATCATAGGCCTTGTTGACCCGTCTCCAGATGTAACGTTTATGGTTGTGGCCAAAAAGTTACATTTTGGTCTCATCACTCCAATTGACTTTGTTCCAGAAGTTTTGAGGCTTGTCTCTGTGCTGTTTGGCATATTGTAAGCGGGATGCTTTGTGGCATTTCCGTAATAATGACTTCCTTCTGGCGACTCAACCATGCAGTCCATTTTTCTTCAAGTGCCTCCTTATTGTGCATCTTGAAACAGCCACACCACTTTTTTCAAAGAGTCCTATATTTCCAATGAAGTTATTTGTGTGTTTTTCTTTGCATCCCGAACAATTTTCCTGGCAGTTGTGGCTGACATTTTTGTTGGTCTACCTGACCTTGGTCTGGTTTCAACAGAATCCCTCATTTTCCACTTCTTAATTAGTGTTTGAACGCTGCTGATTGGCATTCTTCTTTTTATATCCCTTTCCTGTTTTATACAGTTCAATTACCTTTTCCCACAGATCCTCTGACAATTCTTTTGCTTTCCCCATGACTCAGAATCCAGAAATGTCAGTGTAGCACTGGATGAAAGATGCAAGGGTCCTTCAGGAGCCCAGAAACTCACTGACCTTTTATACACACACACTGATTACAAGCAAACAGATAAGAGTTGAGGATGATTACCTTTAGCAGCCATTCTAACCAGTTTATGTCAACTTTTGTGCATGTTATCAGGCCAAAATCACCAGGGTATGTAAACTTTTGATCAGGGTCATTTGGGTAGTTTCTGATTATGATTTTAAAAAAGTAAACACAGTTGTTTGATAATAAATGGCTTCACCCAACCACTAACCATGAGTAAAAGAAAAGTTTTTGTGTTATCTTTCATATTCTCTGAAAAATGGCCAAAAAATCACAAACTCTGTCAGGGTATGTAAACTTATGAGCACAACTGTAATATAAGACAAGACAATTGAAAACAAATATGCAAGCACATTTCTGCACACAGCTATTTTTAAATGTTTATTATAATTGTTAAAAGAATACATTTAGGTCACATACAGGCTTAAAGTGATTAGCTGCAGAGGAATTAAACATACAACATACTACTAACTAAATATATATTTCTAGTACTACTAATACTACACAATAAAACAGTTGCTTGGAAATTAAAGTTATAATTAAAAACATACACTGAACCAATGTTAAAATCATATAAAGAATATTGACAATACTTGATGTTACTTTTTTATGAATTTGATAAAAAACAGTATAAACATGCTCTTGTTCTATGCGATTCTTACCAAAAGTCTTAAAATGCATTTCTATTTTACCTTGAAATATTTACTTCATTCTATGCTTTATCAGTCAACACAATCCTTGATATTTGCTTCCTTATTGCTGGTAACTTCAGTCCATACACTAAAGGATTCAGAATAGGCGTAATAACTACAAACTCCAGTGACAAGATGGCTGCTAGAATCGGGTTCACCTTTTCGAGATCGTAGCGGCTCAGGGACACGTCACAAAACACTGTAATCGAATAAGTCGCGAAAGATACAATGTGTGGTAAGCAATTTTGGAAAACTTTACCTTTAAATTCAGACGAACTTTTCCAGCAAACCAAAACAATTCGTAAATATGTGTACAGGACGAAGAAAAGCGGACAAAATACAGTAGTTATGGTAACAAACATCCCTAAAATGTTATTTCTCACTGTTGAAATGCAAGACAACTTTACTATGTTCCAGTTGGCACAGAAAACTTTGTGAATCTTATTACCGCACAGAGGAAGCTGCATTGATAGAAACAGGCAAGCTGAAATTGAGAATGCAGGATATACAAATGCTATTGTGGCCAAAACAGTTACAGTTTTGATAGTCATTTTCCTATGATAGTGCAAAGGATGGCACACTGCAGCATATCTGTCATACGCCATAACTCCCAGTAAAGTTAATTCATAGGCAGCAAATGTATAAATGACATACAATTGAATGAAACAAGCTGGTCGTGAGATGAGGTGAGTATCAGAAAGTAGGTCCATCAAAAACCTGGGGAAGAATCCAGCAGAGCCATATAAAGCATTGAAAGACAAGCAAGCAATGAATAAGTACATCGGCTCATGTAAGGACTTCTCACGTGAAATAACAGTTATAAGAACCACATTGGCAAACATGATAAAACAGTAGATCAGCAGGCAGACGACAAAGGCAGGGTAGCGGTAATGTCCAATATTAATGAACATGGTCAGGTTAAAGTATAAGGGAACAGTGCTATTTTCCATAACACATTTGCAATTAAACAAATCACAAAAATTCAATTATTATCTCATATGTTCATAATCACTTGTAGGAATTACGCCTGTAGTTTGTAGTCAAAAGTTAAAAAACAGACATCATACAAAGTTGGAGTATTGCTGTTGTTGGTAAGACTGTCCCTCATTTGAAAGTGATGGGAGGTCACACACTCTTTTATGTTGTAATGCTGTCAACATACAGGATGTCATAGGCTTATTCTCATGGGCTTGTAAAAAAAAAAGATAATAACAGAATCACTGCTGCTTTATGTTTGAATTACATAGTAGCTTAACTGTAAGACGAAACAATGAAATTGTTTTTAGAGAAGTTATTGATTTTGTTAGCTGGAGCCGATAGTCACGGTTTATCAGTTAGATGAGCTTCCCGGGTGCTTTGGGTTTGTGTGTTTGTTCTAAGCTAATGCCTAATAACTTTAGGTGTAAAATGGGCTAGTCAGATGATGAGCTAAGGATGTAGCCATATTCAAATCTCATGTAATATTACCACAATAAGCATCTCACGGTACAACAGGCATTTATTGTGATATTTTGGGAAGGCTAACAAAATGATATATAAAATAAAAAAATCTTCATGTTGCCTGGAACTTGCATTGAATATAGAAGACATCGATAAGTTTATATCTTCTTAGTTGTATTTATTATTTTACTAGTACAGCTGTTGAGTTGCCTTTTTATATTTATTATATCAAGTATTTTCTGAATTCTTAGGCCTTGTTCAACACTTGAGGCCTTTCACCATATGTGAAAAGGAAAATATGCTTTGTTTTGATGTTTACAGTGACACAATAACAGTCCCTTTGCGTCCAGAATAAATTGCTGTCCGGGGACCTGTCCGTAGTGTTGTGGGAGTGTTAGAGCCAGTGGACTAATGACCTCCTCTTAATGAGCCTGTTTACTGTGAGGCAGGGACACAGAGGGGGCAGTCCCTGAGGGAGAGCATTTCATCACCTTTATTATGGACAGTAACACTATTAAACTTTACTATAACTATCAGCATATGAAAGGCAATCATTTCTTGTTAA
>KN479786.1:0-20896 GCA_000787095.1 Periophthalmodon schlosseri
TCGTGAAATTCAAATATTATAATACAAACATTGTATCACTGTAGGAAATATTGATTTCAACTTTATTATTTTTACTTTGTTGCCATCTTGTGGCGATGCAACGCAGTACTTTTAAAAATGTTTTAGTAGTTAGTAGTTATATTTAAGTTATCACAGTTATATAGTAAGTTTGTTTGAGAATGTACAACATACATAGACAACATTACATAGATATAGATATATAGACGTATAGATAAATAGCTATAGATATAGATAGATAAATAGATAGATGCAGAACCACAGATGCAGAGAGTGACATGCGTGCGGAACTATAGTTTGCCTTGTTGTCTGGGGAAGGAAAATAGTGTAGAACCAGGATATCACCGGCATTTCAACATGGAGCCGTCCTGAAGGAGATTTTTGTGAAGGAGACAAAAATTTTTGTAAACTGTTTTGTAAATGGTACGGATGTATTAGTGGATATAAATATATGCTTTGTTAACTAGTTTACAGGTGGTGTTGCGTGTGATAAAAAGTGTTCTGTCTGTCATTATAGCGTAATTACACGGGCATAACAGATATTTGTGCAGGTGAGCTCTTGACTGGATCATGAAGTGTGCTCGATGCCTGTTCCAGCTGCAGAACCTCAGATGGTTTGGACCGTGCCGCGCTGTTGCCCGGGTACGGCCCCTCCAACCCAGCCCGCTACAAGAGCAGGTAATGCAACTTAATCATGACACTACAACATTTTTAATGTTATCTGAATTGAGTCTTTCTCGGTAAGAGTCAGGTTATTCAATGATGATGTGCCAACTGGTGCCTTAGGGTAGGGTAATTAGTACACAATGATCATTTTATTTTCTTACCAATATTTACATAATAACAATACATTAGTCTTTAGGCTTTAGGCTCATTAGGCTTTTCCAGATGATCAAAGTAGGTTTACAATTCCATGCATTATTCATTCATACTCTGTGGTGGTAAGCTACTTATGTAGCCACAGCTGCCCTGAGTTAGACTGATGGAAGCCACGCCCATAATTGGCCCCTCCAACAACCACTAATCACTCACAACCACACCAGATTCACACTAGGTGGGTGAAGTGCCTTGCCTATGGACACAACAACAGTATGCACTAGACTAGAGCCACTGCTGCCCTACTGTGGCATCAGTGGCCTATCAGTGGTCTATCAGTGGTCATCTATTAGTACTAAACAGGCCCAACCCTGATTAGCCTTTGAGATCAGACAAGATTGGCCATTGACAAGGTGATATAACTAAAATATCCTGTATGAATCTAGAAGGTATACCTACTGGTTTTACAAAAAAGATTTTTGATTTTTTTTTTTTAGATTTGATAAAATCTCATGACAGCTTTTTTTTTCTTTTTTGCAGGAATTGAGGCATTTCCATCACAGTCGAGCAGTCCTCAAAAGTCGACCCACATCTCCTGTAGAATTTATTCAAGACAAAGACAAAGAAAAGAACAAGAAGCCTATAGTCCAAGATGACCTGTTTGAACGTGTGGCCAAAAAAAACAAAACTAAAGCCACATTTAACCGAGTTGTGGACATTTTCACAAAGCAAGACGTGAGGAGACGGGGGCATGTGGAGTTTATCTATGCCGCACTGAAGAAGATGCCGGAGTTTGGAGTGGAGAGAGATATCACTGTCTATAACAAGCTACTGGATGTCTTCCCTAAAGAAGTATTTATCCCAAGGAATTTCATTCAGACAATGTTCAACCACTATCCACGGCAACAGGAGTGTGGAGTGCAGCTTTTGGAGCAGATGGAGAACTATGGTAAGAGATGACTAAGTAATTCAATATTATTTTTAATACAATAATCTGTAGAAAGCAACTTGCATTCATGGGTTGATCCAGACTTGTAAGGATTGGGTCTGTTAGCTGGCAGACTCTTAGCTCTTAGTGTGTTTACTTTTTTTATTTATATTCTATTGAGAGCCCCACCATGTAACTGTAAAACATTTAGTTAAATAAAGCATGTTTTTGTGTTTGTTTTTTCATTTTGGGTGAGATAATAGAAAGTGTATCATGTACCTTCCATTTGTGTTTTTTTGTTTCAGGTGTCATGCCTAATGTTGAGACTAAGGTCCTCTTGCTGCAGATCTTCGGACCGAAGGGCCACCCCATGAGGAAATATCAGCGCCTCATGTACTGGTTCCCCAAATTCAAGCACGTGAACCCCTTCCCCGTGCCCCTTCAGCTGCCAGAGGACCCCGTAGATCTGGCCAAGTTCAGCCTCAAACGCATCACTGATGACCTGGATGCTAAAATAACAGTCTACCAGGTAAACCTTAGAAGACCTTAAAAGAAGAAAGTTCATTTAAAAATTACCAAGATGTTTTTTTTATTGCAGATGCCCTGTACAGATGTGACTGAGAGTGGACAAGAAATAACGTTCCCGCATATTGTAGGTAAGCAAACTAATACAAAATCAGCCTGCTATTTTTACATAGTTTTTTGTGCTTACCATTTGATGCATTATTATATTTGTGTGTGCCCTGCAGGTATTCAGAGTCCCAGTCAAATAGACTTACTGGCCAAGCACAACCCCAAAAGACCTGTTTTTGTTGAAGGTCCTTTTCCCTTATGGTTGAAAAAGACATGCGTGTATTACTACATACTACGAGCAGATCCCATTCCGCCAGAAGAAAAGGTAAGACTGGATACTGCTAAAACATGGCCAGAATGTCAATAGATAATCAACAAGCAGGAGAGGCTGTTATCGTTAATTCATAAAAGGAAATGAATAATTACAGTTGAAACCAGAAGTTTACATACAATATATAAAAAGATGCTTTTTTTCTTACTGTCAAATTACTGTAAAATTATTTCTATTTGCGAAATGCCAGAACAATGAGAGACGGATTTTTTCAGATAGATATTTTTTCATTATTTTCTTCCAAGTCAGAAGTTTACATACGGTAATATAATTATGCATTTAAACAATTCGAGAAAACCCAGATGAAGATTTCATGTCTTTGGAAGCTTCTAATAGGTTTATTGACAACATTTGAGTTAGAGACACACCTGTGGATGTATTTGAAGGCAGACCTGAAACACACTGCTTCTTTGTGTAACATGGGAAAGTCAAAATAAATCTGAGAGAATTGTGGACTTGCACAAGTCTGGTTCATCTTTGGATGCAATTTCCAGATGCCTGAAGGTACCACGTTTATCTATTCAAACAATTACACTCTAGTATAAACACCATGGGAATGTCCAGCCATCATACTACTCAGGAAGGAGACTTGTCCTGTGTCCCAGAGATGAATGTGCTTTGGTCTGAAATGTGCATATCAACCCAAGAACAAAAGCAAAAAACCTCATAAAGATGTTGGCTGAAGCTGGTAAGAGTGTGTCATTATCCACAGTGAAACAAGTACTGTACCGAAATGGGCTGAAAGGCCACTCTGCCAGGAAGAAGCCATTACTCCAAAAGAGTCAGATTATAGTTTGCAAATGCACACAGGGACAAAAACCTTAATTTTGAGAGGCATGTCCTGTGGTCTGATGAAACTAAAATTGAACTGTTTGACCATAATAAGCATCGTTATGTTTGGAGGAAAATGCTGGAAGCTTGCAAGCCTGAGAACACCATCCCAATTGTGAAATATGGGGGTGGCAGCATCGTGTTGTGGGGTTGTTTTGCTGCAGGAGGGACTAGTGCACTTCATAAAATAGATGGCATCATGAGGAAAGAACATTATATGGAAATACTGAAGCAACATCTCAAGACATCAGCCAGGAAGTTAAAGCTTGGGCACAAATGGGTTTTCCAAATGGACAATGACCCCAAAGCATACTGCCAAATTGGTTACAAAGTGCCTTAAGGATAACAATGCCAATGTTTTGGAGTGGCCATCACAAAGCCCTGATCTCAATCCTATTGAAAATTTATGAGCAGACCTGAAAAGACATGTGCGAGCAAGCCAGCCTAGAAACTTGCCTCGGTTACACCAGTTCTGTCAGGAGGAATGGGCCAAAGAAGTAGAAGAAAGTAATGAAAAATTGTCTAAAAAAAATCCTTCTCTCATTATTCTGGCATTTAGCAAATAGAAATATTTTGGTAATCCTAATTGACCTAAAACAGGAAAGGTTTAGTCTGATTTCATGTCAGAAAAAAAAGTGTATGTGTCTTTTTATATAGTATAGAATGTAAACTTCTGGTTTCAACTGTGACTGTAAATGATTTAACAAATTTGTGTTTTGTGTAGTGGATGAGGGCCCCGTCTGTCAAATAGCATATAAAGGTTGTTTAAGGTTGCAGCTCATATGCAAGATATAATATGCTCACAATAATCTACTTCTACAGTGCAATAGACCATATTATTTAGACTAGGGGTATGTATTGTCCTAGTTTGGTCTTGGTTTTTAGGCGAGTTCAGCCCTGATGAAGATTTGGTTTTGTTCTGTTTTAGTCCTGGCTTAGTCTTGGTTTAGTCCCAGGTTTAGTCCCACTTGTAGTCTGATCTTAGTCCTTTTGATTTTGATGTGATATATGTGCAGTTGTGAACACATAGTGCTATAATAGCTTTATGGGTCTGATTCTCAGGTGGAGGAGCCCTATGATCCAGAAAGGTGCTTTGACTATCCACTGCAGCTCGACCTGGATTTAGATCGGGACCTTGGGGATGAGGAGAACTTTGACGTGGAAGACTGTAAGACATTTTTTATGACTTTCAAGCATTGCACATTTTAACACTTAGCTGAGTCTTGCAAACAATGATGAATTCAATAACTGTGACTGTAAATGATTTAACAAATTTGTGTTTTGTGTAGTGGATGAGGGCCCCGTCTTCGCCATGTGCATGACAAACCATGGAGACCAGGCTACTCTCAACCAGTGGATATCCGGCCTTGAGGAGACTAACCCCATTTTGGGTCATATCCCGACACTTTTCCGATTGGACTCTGGCACTCGGGAACTGCAGGTGTCTCTGGATTTGAAACCAGGTCCAAACCAGGAGCACCAGGAGTCTAACCCAGAGACTGAGGAGCGCACAGCAGAGGAGGTGGAGGAACAACCACAGAGAAGGCGTAGTATGAAGCAGTAAAACAGGACTGGTAATAACAGCAGATCATTTTATTATACTGGAGTAAACTCTATTGAATCAGTGATAATATTGCACTGATACAATATGTAAACATAAGAAAGCAGTTGTTTCAGAGTGTGAATAGGTTCATTTTCAGAAACACAATTGTAAATGATATTGTCTAAACAATAAATTATATGATTTCATTGAGTTGTTATAACCATCACCGTTTGTATTTTTCGTGTGGCTGAACTAGCCATTTTAGCCCCTGTTCCTCATCCCACATATTTAGAGAATGTCTTGCTTTTTCATTGATGCCACAGTAAGTGTATAAAAAGTCAGATTAACATATCAAACATAATATTATTTTAGACTATTTCTTTCAAAAGAAATCAAGACTTTTTGGGTGTACTTGCTTTCAGGGTTGTCATATGTTAGCATTTTTTGCTATTTCATTCTCTCTTAACATTTATAAACACTCATATGGTGTTATTGCAGAAATTATTACCTTAAATTTTCTGAGTCCATCCCTCCATGCCCCACCACATTCAACTTGTCCCTCTGTCTACAATTTGAGAGTCACTCTAGACTGATCAAGTTAATGGTTACCAATCAATGAAATTAAGTGTAAATAGAACTTTAGAGCCATTTTATAGCATTGACAGCACAAGACCATAAAATGAAAGTAAAATCTTAAACATTATGAAACAGTACACAGAAAAAGATCTTTTAGTACAAAGGTTTATTTTGAAAAGGCATCACACGTTCCTTTATAACAAGACACAAGTACATTCTGAGGCATCAAGCTGAATTCAAATGTCGACACCTTGTATGTGGCTTTGCAGGTTCTTAAAGTATGCATGTACAATGCTTTGTGCTCAAACTATTACCATTCCAGTCTTTTTTCCTGAACATTTAAAAGCAAAAAGATACTATCCAACAGGACCCCTCCAACACACAACTACTGACTCATGCAAGAAAGCCTTTGGATGCCACATACTCACAAATGACTTAATGATCTAGAGTAAGACAAAATGTTTGAACTGTATTGTTTTCAGCTACACAAGATGAGACTCAATAAATAATAAATAGCAAAAGAAAAACACATTTGGCATGGCATATGCTCAAATAATAGTGTGTAATAGTGTGTATTCACATTGTCACATAGTGAAGATATGAAATACAATATTTAACAATTTACAAAAGTTGTTTTTTAATCAAAACTGGATTGATCTTTTAGAACGGCTACAAAAATTTGAGAGATTGATGCAAATATCTCTTCAATATTTTCCTGTATGTAGTGCAGTAAAAATGACATAAAAACGTGTAGTGTCCATTGTGTTGTGCATTCATTTTCATTGCTGGCATTGGTGCAGACTGTCCCAGTAAAAAACCTCAAGAAAAAAGAGCAGCCTTTAGATCACAGCAACAATGTCATTTAACACCAGCATTTGGAATGTTACAATGAATTACTGCAAATAGAACGTGTCACTACTGCAATAAAGTGAATTTTTAATGATAAAGCAACCCAATGGGTAACTCTTGGTTTAACTCTTAAAATAAAAATAATAGTTTGTAGCAGGCATAGACCAAACTGGTTTGTTTTGAAAGTTATTTTGACATGGCTAAATGATGTGATTAAAATTAATGTGCAAAATAAATCGTATGTAAAACCCCGTTACAAGACCTCACAACACTAATAAGTGATACATTTTTAAAGATTATTAATAAATAAGACCCTGGGCCCTGGACTTGGGTCTTCTCTGATTTCAATCAGTTCATGTGTGCTTCTGCAAAAAATAAAAACACAGGAAATTGGTATAAATGTTAGTAATACAGTGAGATACATAGTAATACAAAAATTTACTTGATTTGTAGTGATAAGTACTTAGGTGTCTTGAAAGGCACTATATAAATCCAATGCAATCTAATACCAATTGTTCTGAATATATATTTAACTCAAATCAAATAAATCAATACAATTTGAAACTGATTATACAAAGAACTATACTTTATTTATATTTGGCGTCAAGACACAGAGAGACTCTGTCAACATATAGAAAAATGCAATTATCTGCTATGCTAAAAAATGGAAGGGGAAAACCAAAAGGCTGAAACAGAACTGCAGTTTGGCCCCCATGAACATTCAATGCAACCGGAAGCTTCTGCAGTATGTTTTGGCTCTGACCCAGTTAGCTTGACCCACCTGTCATGGAGGCACTGTGCTGCTGGAGCTGGTTGGTGAAGAAGCGCTCCCTGTGGAACACCTGCTCATCCCAGGCCTGTAGGATCCTGTGCCTCTCCCCAGACTCCAGATTCAGAGTGTGGGGGTGAGCCTCCTCGATGTGCCCCCGGACCGCCTCCAGACTGTGGACATACTGCAGCTCCCCACACACCATGCACACCAGGAGTTGGTTCAGAGGGTCGTGGTCCATGAGGTAGTGGTTCCTCCAGAAGTCTCCTGACAGAGCAGCCTCCTCACCGCTCGGGCTCTCATAGTCAGTGAAAACACCATCTGAAAAACAAAGAATTACTATTATAGTGAGTGTGGCTCACCATACTGCTAAATACAGAATAGAATATTCTTCACCTATTGGCACTGAGTAACTCGGGAATTGGAAGGAGCCTACATCAGAGCCAGCAACGTTGCTGTAAAGAACAATCAGACATATTATTATCGGGATAGTTTATAATCAAGACTACTTAGAGACTTAAGACTACATACTGCACCTACTTCATTAAGTCTTCTGGTTCTACAGACGAGCCCAACCACTCATTTGATTCCTGCAAATAAAGTATAAATTGTATTACTGGTAGGATCCGTGATCAAAATAGTGATAAGAGTGTGAAAGCACATGTTTGAAATGTTCAAACTTTACCCTGGTAATTTACCTGTTCACATTGGTCTGGTAGGGGGTCCTGTGGCATGTACTGGGGCAGATTTTGGGAGCAGCTGGGGTCAGGGGTTTTGTCCTTGTCATGAAAAGCCTTTCTGGCTCTCTGCTCCTTTTTCTTGATCCTCCAGTATTCTCTCTTCCTCTTCTGGAAATCCTCCTCAGACTCCCCAGGAATACGTTTGGGTGGGACAACGGTGCCGATCGACCGGGAAGCTATATTTTGTGCATTGTTTTGTTTTGGTGGACATGGGATGGTTATGGACCTCAGAGTACGGTTGAAGTTTTGACTTGGGGCCTCAATAGGCTGCATATTCATGCTGGAGAGAGGGTTATCAGGGGGCTTCAATGTAGGAAGAACTGAAATGTTCACATTTGTGTTTTCATTCCCTCTCCTATAGTCAGTGTCAGGGTCTCTGCTGCACACTGGTGACTTGACTCTCAGAGTGCCCTGTGGGCCCGCATTAGCCACTGTAGGGCTAACCAAGAGGACAGTGGGCATGCTGGTCGTTGTAGTCCCCGACTGTGTAGATGGCTTGGGCAGGAGCGCTGGTCTAATTGCTGAGCTCTTGTTTAACATACAACCTGAGGACTGAAGGAGGTAAAGTTGTGTTTATGTCAAGACAAACAACAATATCATTCTGAAGACAGGACATCCTATGGCTTCAGCTGTCCCACCCCTCTGTCCTTTTGTCACCTCTTTTTGTCTGTCTACACCTTTCCTTCTCTCCGCTGTCCTCCCCTGTCTCCACTCATGTCCCCTGAACAGGAATAGGAAAGACATGGCTGTGGTGCTCATCAAGTGAACCTCTCTGAGCCTCCATTTTTGCTGCTTAGTGTGAAATACCAGAGTTCAGCCACACTTTCAACAAAGGGTGAACTGAGGCGAGGACTTTTTTCAGATTTTAACTGAACGGAGAGAAATACATGGCAACAAAGCCAACAATGAAAAATTAATTTTGTAAAAAGTCACCTTTTTCTGTGTAATAACATTATGCGATCGTAGTTTAGCCTTTAGCTAGGAAATCATAGATACATCTGTTACAAATAAATATGCATACAAGGAAGAACCACACTAACTTCTAATATCTATTATAATTGTTATTGTTGCATTTACAGCATATAGACATTTAGTTTTACAAATCTAACTATAGTTCATGTTACCTGAACACTCCTGTAGGCTGTCACATTGCTGCTGCTTCTCTGTCTGGCCTTCAGCCGGGCCCTTTGCTGCCTCTTCATCAGTTTCCAGTACTCCCTCTTTTGCTCCAAGGGCATCTCTTGTGGACACTTTTCCCTGTGGTGGTTTTGGTCTCGAGTCTGTGTTTGTGTTTCAATGGGAGGATGGTGTAGTTTGGGGGGCCCAGGGGAGCAGCAGTGTTGATGGCCTGTTTTTTTAGTGCGTTGTGTACGGCGCTGGGGACATTCAGAAGCCTCTATTCTGGGATTTACAATGAAAGAAGAGGTGTCTGGCGCGTTGTCAGGAGCACTATATGGGATTGTAGAAGGGGTTATTTGGGACATGTCTTTTTGCTTAAATGACATATGCTCAATCATCTTTGTGTCTGCTTGACTGCTTTCTGTTTGTAACATTATATCAGCAGTAATTGGCGCACAAATATTGTCCTGTGACACATCTGGCTTCACATCCTGCTCCACTTTTTCCTCTTCAGTCTCCATTTTAATTCCAGTCTCAGGTTTACACTCAGAAACATTGCTAAGTGATTCCTCCAGGAGTTTCTTCATAGAGGCCACCGCCAGCAGAGTGGTAGCCTGGTTATCTGCACTCAAAGCTGGGTCAGGATCGGCCTGGGCTGGGGGTGGTGTCCGGGACATTGGGGGTTTGAGCTCTGGACAGATGGCTTGATTCAAATTTAGGTCAACTGCTGGCATTGATTCACTCACTTGTTTCATCTCATTTACATAAGCCACATTATTGTTTGTGACGCTTCCTGACTGTTTCGGATGCCTTTTGCTAAGTGGCACAGCGGCGACATGTCTTTGTGCTTTCCTCTTGAGTAAAACTGCACTAGCCCTAGCTTGTGAGTGGCCTTGCCTTAGCCGTATGGTCCGAGCAGCTCGTTGCTCCCTCTTCTTCACCCTCCAGTACTCCCTCCTCTTCGCCATCCTCTCCTCCTCGGTCAGTGAAGGATCCAGATAGGCTTTGACTGGAGATGGAGCTTTGCATGACACAGCCATCTTCATGACACACCCCCCTGTTGTTGATTCAGGGTTTAAAGATGCTGGAGTTAACGTAAGGTGTGATCCTTGCGTTTGAATAGGTACAATTTGTGAACTGCTACAACCTATGGTTTGAGGTTTATCTGTCAGTATTCTGCGAGATTTGTTAGGTTGATGTCCTAATGGTGAATTATAACTTTTTACCGGAAGAGAGTGGGGCAGGAGTGGTTGAAGATGTTTACTTGTTTGTGGTTGTGTGCTATATACATCAATATTATCCACCTGCTCTCTTCTTTGTGCTGGCACACTGTAATTCACAGTAACTTGTGGAATGTTAATAGTGACCGTCCCGTCCTCTTTGATAAAGCCCCCGATGGTCTCAGACGCATGCATAATTGCCTGGGACCTTGCCTTCCTCATGTCCTCCAGAATTTTATGGTAGCGTTTTACCCTACGCTGAAAATCGTCCTTCTCCTTCAACCTCAATTTGACATCTACAGACAATTTGGCACGCTGTTCCCTCTTCTTCACCCGCCAGTACTCTCGTCTTTTGGCTATGACTTGTTCAGGGGTGTCACTGGGGTCAATTGGAGGAAGGCCTTTACTTCCAGAGAGGTAGGACAATGATGGAGATTTCAATTTCAAAAGCCTCTGTCTTGGTGTTGGACATCGTGCTCTCATTACTCCAGACAGGTGAAAGGGGCTCAAACCTTTTCTAATTGGTTCAAATGGCCTCTTCACAACAACCAATGGGGGTGTCGTCTGGAAGGAAGTTGCCATGTTGGTTGGTTGTAGATTTTGGGTTTTCACCAATGATCCAGATTGTATCAAACTTTGAGATGGAATATGCATTGAAGCACCATTACTTGACTGTTGCTTTTGAATATTTTGTGCTCTGTTTTTTGTTTTGCCAAGTCGAGCCGCCAGCCTCGCCCGTTGCTCCCTCTTTCTGACCCGCCAAAGTTCTCTGCGCTTGGCTGCTTTCTCCTCCTCAGTCTCTGCTTTAGCTGGTGAGAGGTTAGCATTAGTAGGCTTTTGCTGGATGACCAAGGCACTCTTTTTTGCTAATTGAGATGTGCTTTTCGTACTACAGGGCGAAGACACAACAACAATATTAGTTGTAGGTTTGGGCTGAATGAAGACTGGGATAGGAGGATTTTGGCTAGTTTTTGGAGCAAGCGGGCCCTGTACAGGGACACAAGGCTGGAAAGAACGACTTTTGGTAAATGGAGGTACTGAAGTGTTGGTGTTTAGCTGACTAATCAACACTGAACTGACAGTTGTGTTTTCTAGTGGCATGCATTTTACTGCCATTTTGCTTGTATTTGGGGATGGGTTGAGATGCAGTTGTTGTTTTTGACATTGAAGGGCAGGAAAACCACTTGATGTTCTGTTTCTTGTCTGCAAAGAGCCAACATTATTAGCTGCTAGATTGGATCCATTTTTATTCTGCAATGGAAAGGAAGATGCAGGGGCTAGTGAGCTTGGATTTGGTTTGTTGGTCATTCGTCTCTTCTCAGACCGTCTTGCCCTCTGCTCCCTCTTCTTATTCCTCCAGTACTCTCTCTTCTGAGCCAATGTGGCATCGTCAAACTCCGAGACAGGTGTGTAGCGGTGTCCCGTAGAATTGCCTTTACTTTTTACTGTGGGCATACTTCACCCAGCGTGAACAACCCATAGGTTCTGCTCTGGCTGCAAGCTTGTATTTTTCCAGCTAGGGTTGCTTCATGCCATAAATCCAAAAGTAGAAAGTCCCCCACTAGTCCTTCGGGGCTGGATCTCACAGTCATAGCATCAGTGACCTGAAACAAAGCAAAAGAATCGTTACAAACATGAAAGTACAATAAATAAAAACAAATGCCACACTGATTCTAACACCTAACATGAGAGTCCTGTAGCATCATGCAGTGTAAAAACATTTTTAAACAATAAGTATTGTAAAAGAAGAAACAAATTGGACTACATTATAGGCATCTTCTTTTCCTTTTCACTTAACGTATAAACCCTCAAATGCAAATTTACAAGACAATACCAGTTAAAACAAACCCATTATCTGTCCCAGATTTCTACTAACAAACCTGGTATTTGTAGTAAAGCTATGAAATAGATGAGGGTGGCATCTTTCATTTTATTCAAAGAGTGTGCGTAACAGAGAGCATAGTGGTTCCGTTCAGTTGCAGTCCAGGAAGGAAGGAGCACAACACTGTCCCTTTAAATCTGTCCCCTTCTCCCACAATTTTGTGTTGCTAGCAATTGTATTGTTTATTCCGGCTCATTTTGATCACAGAAGCGGTTTCGAAACCTCATCGATGCATATTTAGTAAAATATTAGTAAAAAAAAAACAACATTTTTGTGCGTAAGGCGTGCGTAACGCGTTGTCTCATGTAGCGGCACAATGGACAGAAGCTTCGTCTCGTTGTCCACACGGACGGCGCCTGCCTTAAGGAGCACCAAACCCAGGCAGAACAGTCCCTTAACATGACCTTAGAAGACGTAGTAGAAAGCATGCACATTCGTTACCTTTAGTTAGCCCTAACTTCCCGGGACAGTTTTTTCTAGCGGGTTGTGGACATGTATTCAGCCAGGACACTGCAGCTACTTTCCGCCAGCCAGTCTCGCTCTGAGGCTGCCTTGACAACGCGCAAAGTACCAGGATGTGTGGGACCTGCATGCGCGCTCTGCATGTAGGACATAGGACAACGCAAGAACAAGCCCCCGCCCATTTAGCGACCACTCTGCCTGTAATATACAACCCAAGAGCACTGATGTCGTGAATTCAATAAATGGTGCCTGTATCTGTGTCCATCCTGCCTCATAACTTCAGTGCTAACCAAAGCTCTGCCTGTGACGTGTCCGTGTCTCTCTCTCTCTGTGCTTACTCTTTGGGTCATACACCTGCAGTCTCAAGCTATTGTTCATCATATGGTCTAGAAATAATAGGCCTACCATATTCATAATAGACCTAACGCAACAGACCATTGTCTTAAGGGCAGGTCTCTGTAATGTAGGTTATACACTTGTATTCTTTTACTTCTTTAAATAAAATCTCATCAATTTCATGGAAATAGTGCATTGATATCTATGCCCCAATCGTTAATTTGCCTAATTTACCTTGCTGCTGAAATCCTTAACAAAGTGTGAGGTTAGATAACATACTTTACAATTACACTTTGACACAGTTCAAAACTTGGCTATGAATTGTTATTGTTGCTTGAAGTGTAGCCTAACTTTTCTATTGGATGGTCTGCAACATGCTTGTCTACATGATATTGCAGAAGGTGCCACAGTGTAGAATAAAACTTATCTCCACTTATCTTTTTGAGCAATGAAAACACCCATAGCTAAATAAATGCTGGATATATTTAATGCCATAGTAGAATATCGCATGTTAAGCAGAACATCTCCAGGGACATGTGGCCTGCTGTCAGCAGCAGCTCATGGGGCCCTCGTGTACAGAGGACCCGCCTCGTGTTTAACCTCGTCTTTTCCGAACAAACCCGAGGGTATGTCCATACTGTCCGTGGAAAGATCGGCTTTATTTGAGCCGCTTATCAGTCGCTCCCGCTGTTGGCACTGCCCCCCGGGGTGGGTGTGCGCTGTCGATGCTGTTACTGTCTCTTTAAATTTACCCAGGAGCCCCTTAAGGAGCCCCAGGGGCCCCTAGTACGGCTCCCCACCCTGAAGACAAGCAAGAGCCTTAAAATACATTAGGAGGCCTGCTAAACGCTGCCACACAGTGCGGAGTGACGCGGCGCGCTTTCTATTGCTCACTGTGGTTGTGTGAAAAGTTAAGTTGGCTCCTCGGCGCTGGTGTGTGGGGACATCGTGGTGGAGCGCCTGTTCACAGCAGATGCGTGTCGAGCGACATGTTTCAGTGGTAATGACATGTCCCGCTCCGGCGGTATGCTACGGTAGAGCACGGAGGGACCCAAGCGCTGTGAGAGCCGCAGCCTGGCAGTAATGGAAGAGGCAGACACGGGCGGAACAGAGCCCGTAGATTTCCGCTGTGCCGAGCAGGCTGAGCTACTCTCATTAATAATAAGCGGAGACGAGGAAGCGACGCGAGAGGACAGTGACTTGGAAGGTAAACTGTTGTAATTCTCACTATTTTCAACTACACCGTGTTACACAGTCAGAGTGTGTAACTGTCAAGGCACAACCATTGTCAGTCAGTTAATCCGCGTCAGGGACAATGCCATGGAGCAGCATGGCCCCTATGTCTGTGGCTCCTATAAACAAAGGCTCTACAGCACGGGCCATGACTGCCACCTAGCGGCTGCATCTCATGGTCAACGCCAGAGCTACATTGATTATTGGTTGAAATGACCCACATTCTGTGCACTGCTAAAGCACATTTAGATACATGATGGCAAGTTAGACAAACCGGTCAAATGATCTGCTAATACTGTTTTTGTATTTACTAATGAACAGATCTAATGTATAAAATAAAATGTATCCTAAATGTATGAATTATATCTACAAAGTTGGTGTTTCAGATGGAGACTGCCTTGCTAATGGCCATGTTGACAAGAATTCAGAGACTGTTCCGACCACTGAAGGTAAATCTCCGGGCACAAGTTACTGGAGCATCACAGAGGGTCCAGATCACCCACTCCTCCTTACTATTTCTCCTGGTAAAACCAGGGCCCCGAGGGGCTCCAGACAGACTATTAGCCGCATCCCTGGTCGGGACCACCGGCGCTACTACCATGAGTACTGGCGTAGTGAGTACCTGATGGACTTTGACTCCCAGAGGCAGAGCATGGTCTGTATGGTCTGTGGCAGCTCTCTTGCCACGCTGAAGCTCAGCACTATCAAGAGGCACATCCGGCAGAAGCACCCCGACTCCCTGCTGTGGAGCACTGCAGACAAAGAGGTGATACGCTCAGGCTGGGACAGCCACCTGAATGTTGCTGGGGGTCAGGCCTTCAGCTCTGCAGAGACCACAGCTACAGAGGGAGAGCTGCTCCTGTCCAGTCAGCCTGCTGCTGGTAGGTGCTGCTTTTATTCACATCTCACACTAGGTGGCACTGTCACTATGTGTTTCACAAGGCTGGGTGATGTAATGCTGTGTGAAGGCATAAACTAAAGACCAAACTCTGCCTTGCCTGCGCAAGACATAATACAAATAACATAATAAACACCACAAAATATATTGAGTAAATATCAGTATATTCAACCAGGCCCAGTGATAACCTTTTGACATTATTGTGACACACACACATTATTCAGAATGGCATGTCTTTTGGAATAATAGTAATAATAATAACTTGATTGTTTATTCCATTAGCTGTGGTGGATGGTGGGACACCACAGGACAGCTCCCAGGAATTGCAGTGTCCCGGCCAGTCACTCTGTCCTGAGGAGGAGGCCCAGCCTAAGCAGGAGCAGGACATAGGTGACCCGCTGGTCCAGACTCTGGAACAGTACCTGAATGACTCACTGCATGCCTGGTTCAGACAGGAGTTCCTCATGAAGTACGATGGTGAGGCGGGTCGGCTGCAGTGCATGGTGTGTGGGGCTGAGCTGCCCTCGCTTCACCTGGAGCACATAAAGAGACACGTGTTGGACACACACCCCAGCTCCCTGGTCTACAGCTCTGAGGAGAAACATTGCATCCTGCAGGCCTGGGCTCAAGCGCATGGTGAGACAATACTGTATGTTTCATCAACGTATAATGTGTAGGTTTAGTTTGCATAAAATATTAATGGAGATGACGTAATGCATTTATTTACAGTCAATATTTGATTTTGTGAGTATAAAGTGCATGTGTTCAAGTTACTTTTTATCTTGTTTGTTTCCTTGGAGACCAACAGTTAGATGTTGAATAAACCTTTTTTTCACTGTTGTGAAACCAGTGAAAGGACTGATCTGTGTGCATGTTGTTTTGACAGAAGAATTAGAAAACCCAAACATATCAGAAACAACCACCAAAGAATCTGCCGAGGACCTTTTTTCTCAGGACGAGAAGACCCTCTCGGTCAAATCCGACTTGCACCAGCAGGAAGATGGCAGCTCAGCTCAGGGCACTTGTCTTATTGGAGAGGATGGGGCAATTGGAGCTCCGCAAATAAATCTTTCACCTCAAGAACCACCCAAACGTGGACGTAAGCCCAGAAAGGCGCGATTACGTGGGGGTAACCCGTGGCGACTGCGACTGGACTACCTGGTGGCATATGGGCCACAGGGTAAGGGCACATACTGCATGGTGTGCTCAGAGATCCTGCATGAGACCAAGGTGAGCAGTTTCCGACGCCACATCCAGGAAGCTCACCCCGAGACCACCACTCTGAGCAGGGAGGAGCGGGAGGCCATGGCTGCAGCCTGGACTAAAGACTACTCCACAGACGGGCAGGAGGGGGAGGAGGGTAAGACTGCCATGTGGTTGTAACACCCAGCTAATGTATGAAATTAAATAGAATAAGTATTTGAACTGACCTGCAATTTTAGAGCCTCTTTCCGTGGTTCCCAACTGGTTTGATTTTGGAGCCACATTTTATTTGATCTTCAAAATAAATCTTATCACATTTGTAGTTTCCAAATTAACTATACCCAGATACTGTGTTTGATTTGCCCATGAACCACTTTTGGATCCTGACCACCATTTGGAAACCACATTTTATATTACAGATTGTTTTCTTAATTGCATGATATTTTAGCAATCTTTTATTCCTAGATCAACTACAGAGGTTATCAAGCTCTGGTACGGGTACCAATGGTGGTACGCCTGGTGTCTCTGGTGGTACGAAGCAGTGAAATCTTTGTAAGATTCAATAAGAATATATAATTACCAAACCATTGCTAATTTATTTTAATGTATACAAACTATATTTGATCAGATAAAATGGGATAAAATTAATGCTAAATTGTTATATTACTGCTTTGCAAAATAAACTATTATACGCATTGAAAATTAACAAATATATGTAAATAAGACAAATATATAGTAATACATAGTAACATAATTGAAGTAAAGTGATCAAATGAGACTGACCCCGGCTGACTGTTTGATCAGTTGGAGCTTTATTGACATTTGTTCTAATTTTAGCATTGACTTTTTCCTTTATTTTGAGTCTGTCTACAGTCTACAGATATAGTAACTAGATCACCACCACTGATAATGTCCAGGGAAAAGATCAGAAGTTTTAAAGGAGATAAAAATCATCATAGTTATAGGTCATTCTATCAGGTTTGTTACTGTAATAGTAACTACCACTGTAAAACTGATTCTGTACTGCAACCTCTTTCTCATCCTCTCTTTTGTTTTAGCGGAAATTATTCAGGGCACCGCTGATGTCCTGGATCCAGATGGGACGAAAGAGGACAGCTCCCCTGATGCTCCCACAGTTGGTAAGCGCTTGAAAAAGGAGGTGGACGACGTACGCGGGGGCTCAGGCAAAGGGGTGCCCCCCCGACAGACCCACTACCCAGGGAAGGACCAGCGACGCAACTACCAAAGCCGCTGGAGGGATGATTATCTCATGGACTACGACTGTCGCAGGCACGGCCTCATCTGCATGGTGTGTGGAGCCACTCTGGCCACACTCAAGGTCAGCACCATTAAAAGACACATCCAGCAGGTGCATCCTCACTCTCTGCTCTACAGCCCCGAGGAGCAGCAGCGGGCCCTGGACACCTACAGCCAGAGCGCCCTGCACTTCAGGAACACTGAGGACTATATCTCCCTGGACCACGTGTACAGCGACCCACAAAACTTTGGCACTTAAAGGGCTCCAAAACCCTCACATCAGGAGCACAGAAATGCACTTATTTCCCTCGTAGTGATTCTATTTTGTCAGTTGGGTTGTTATGGTGGTGCTAGTGGAAACAGAGAAGCCAGACCAGTTTTTAAGTAATCCATTACTTACTTCTAAGTAGACCAAGGTTTAGGGGACTTTTGAGTCTTTATTTGACACAGTATAGACAGATCGGAAACAGGGTAAAAAGACAAGAGAATGAACTGACCCAAATTAAAATCTGGGTTGCTTAGATATGAAACAGGCTCTAAGGTGAACCACTAACATGGCGAGTTTGCTTTTTAAAAATGGAAGAACAACAAATGGCTATGTCTGCCTGTAAAATCAAATATAGTTGTACTCAATGTTCCATTTTTAAATGGGAACAAGGGTAATACAATCACCACCTGCAACCATAATCTATGCCTGCAACCCACTGTGAAAGATAATATCACTGCAAGGAAGATCTCCATATTATTCACCCGGGGTTTATGAGCAGAAGAGCAAGGGCAACCCATTTCCCTTTGTGTGTACTTCCAACACCTTGATATGAGAGCATTTTGACAGGAACAGTAATCACCTGTGGATGTCTATGTGCTTACATAGTGCAGTAGCGAAGCACTAAGTTCATTGAGTTTAGGGGATTCTGATCTCTGAGTTGAACAAATGTGCAAAGCCGGCACTGATAGTTCTCATTAAGCAATTGTTAGCCACAGGCTAATGTGGCTAATGCTAACCTGCCATTGAAACCAAGCCAAAGTGCTCTCAGATCCAGATGTTAGACCATACTCCATAATTTTGCTCTCTTGATTTGGTCACTAAGACACGCCCATATAATGGATATGTTTCATTTTATTTTCTATTTATTCAAAGATGTAAAATGTTTTGTTTTTAGCTATGTTATTAAACATACAGGGCTGGTATCTGAATCGTTCCAGATCCTGTGCTCTCAGGAACATTTGAAAAAACTTTTTTTTTTTTCTAGAATTTGCTAAAGACAACGCAGCACTTTGTCCCCCTAAATCTAGTAAACCCTAGCTTTCCTTGTGACCTACAACTGAATGATGTTATTGCTGAAGACAATGAATGGCCTAAAAAGGCCAGTTACACCTATTTAACATTTGTTTACATATTTTTGGTTCTTTCCTCTTCAATTTACTGGTCTCAACAGCCTGCACAGACCAACTGTACATATATTACTTTGTACAAGCACTTTTCTGCACAAATTCTGTTTTTCTACTTTAAACATTCAAAAATTTCGTAAACCCTTTTTGTCAGTATGGGTACTTTTCATTTTTTCATGCATTGTACAAAGTTTATGCAAAGACAACATTATGAGAAGCTAACTAACAAAAGCCTAACTCAGGGATGAACACACAATGAATTAAAGTCAGACTACAAATTTACAGCCATGACTTTATTATATCACTGAATAATATGCAGATTGAAACATAGATTTGGAAACAACCAAAACTTCAACAATAAAAACACAGCACCTTAATCTACAATACAACGATTGATGTATTGTAAAAAAAAAAAAAAAAAATCACGTTGTATTTCCCTCTCTGTTTTATTCCTCACATGAACACATTGCTGCATGAATTCTAATTTATTAGTTCCATAGTTTAAATAAAGAATTGTATAAAAAATGTATTCTTTCGTGGTGTGACTTTCTTTATGGACTAAGAAAGGATTTGACAGACCAATACATTATTTAACATATTCCAGTCAAATGAATAAAGCCTTGAGTTGAAATAAATGTGGTATGTGTGAGGCTAGAGGAGACTATAATCCTTTCTCCTTTCATTTTTCTTACCCATTGCAGATACTTGAAGCAGGTGGACTATAGCAGCAGGACAGTCCACCTGGTGCCACTTGTCGGCTAGAACATAAAAGAGTATATCCCAACAAAGGATCTGAAAATGTTTTCAGGTTTCAAACCTAAATTTTTCAGGTTTCAAGTCTAAATTTCCAGGTTTCAAGTCTAAATTTTGGGGGCATCAAACTCCTGGTATAGCTAAATAATGGAATTGAAATTGCAAGTGAATGGTCCCAATAAGCAAACTGCTATTTGGGGGGCAAATATACGCCTAGTGTCTTAATTTCCAGATTATAATATCATTTATTAAAAAGGTACCTGCTAACTCTGTAATTTAGATCACAACAAATATTATTTGAAATGCATGTTGATCTTATATTAGTGTCTTGTAGAGAATATTTCTTCTCTCAAATGTTAGCATGGATGTTTTCATTTTAATCAATTCACACAGGGGTAGCTATTAGATATGTTACATAATTGCTCTAAAAATCAGTTAATTTCACCTTGTATCAGTTTTTATTTGCCCTTTATCCTTAAATGTACAGTTATAGGATAACTGTACATTTTCAACACAAAGATAAACCTATGCATTTCTTGGCAATTCTAGATTTACTAATGAATAATGCCACTGATCTCCTGCATTATACATTTATTTCAGTAGTTATTGCAGAGTTTAACTGTACTATTAGAACTTTCAACTTTTGTAGTTTTGGTCAGAATGATTTTGACAAAATAACTGATCTACCAACAGAACATGAGTGTAGCAGATTTGTAAATTCTGTAATAAAGGTCAGTACAAAACATTTGATTAGAAAATGTATGTGAAATTAAGGTATAGCACCTCAAATAATTATGTAATGTTATTATGTAAAGTGAGCCAAAATATGAAGAATATTTCCACTACCTTTGTGTTTTCAGACTATTTGCAAGAGCAGGCACCTCTCTTATATACACATCCATCTATATATCTATATACTTATCTGTTTTTCCAATGAAATGAGGCAGCACAAGTCATGATGAAAACGAGAAATGTTCCACCAAAAACCAAAGAGGCGTCTTCTTCACTTGAGCGGTGATGTGGAGTCTAATCACTCTTCAGTTGGAGGTCAGCCGGGAGATTAATGCATGTGCTATTTCTGATGGACTCAACTGTCCTCAAATTCACGGCCATTTTTGGTAAGCTCTTACTTCCTTCCCTCCAATTCACTCGAGACAGTCTTCCGAT
>KN479786.1:20944-31070 GCA_000787095.1 Periophthalmodon schlosseri
TGTCTGAGAATGCGAATACCAATTTATGCATTATTTGGATAGATTAACCATACTAAATTGAAGTATGTGTCCATGATATTCTAAAATTGGATGTCATAATTTCAAATAATTATGTAAACTATGTAAGCCTAATTCTATGGGTAATTCATGATTTTTGAAAGAAATAATAATCCCACATACATTCTTTGTTAGGGATGGGGTCAATTGTGTCACTAAGAATACGTTCAACCTTGCACACGCCACATCAAAACTGGATCTAAACTGGGACTAAACCTGAACTATAACAGGACCAAGAGCACATCATAACTGGCTCAAACCAGTGTGAGTGCAGACTAAAAGTCTTTTCAACTGACAACAATTGTGAGTATTTGAAATATCCAACTTTTTCAAAGTAAATTAAATGATAGTGAAGCCATTGAACTAGTGCCAGTTTATGTGGATAGGTCCAGTGATTACAGAAATAACCATGAACCAGGACAAAACATTTGTATTTTTCTCACCATTGAATTTCAACCTGCCTTCCACCTCAGTTTTAAAGCATGGGCAATTTAAAATGTAATGCCACGTGAAGCCATTATAGTAATCTTGTCATTATGATTCAAAGCCCAGTTTTGTGCAGTCATTTACATTTAAAACTAACATGCACAAGACATGTTAATCTGCAGTACAAGCAAACGTATTCAATATTTAGTATAGTAAAAGATTCCATTATGTAAGAGCCCACTGGTTTTAAACTGAGTCTGCATGTGACCAACTTGTAATGGCTTTGAAAAATAGCGTAGTCTAAATTTAGTTCCTTATAATCTCTTTCACAGCCAAACAAGAGCATGGCAAATCTTCTTATTGGACATATTTATATGGACAATATTATAATCTGGTGTTTTCCCCACCTAGAGTACAGCATAACGAGTTAACATTTCATGCACAAATAATCCAACAAAATATGGTCCTTTGACACATTTTATTAATTTCACATCAGTACAGAGACCACAAACTTTTTTCCAATTTTCTTTTTTTTTCTTGCAACAATTTTCCCAAAGCTTAAAATTTTAAACAAAAGTCATAGCTAATACAAAACAGCTGATATTAGTGAACTCCATCTAGATAACCAGTAAGTCAAAGTAAGACTTGCAAAGACAGAAAAGTCACACACACTCCCTGCACACAACGAGGACAAAGGGGAAAGGCCAAGAGGGAAGAGACATGCTTCAGATGAGTGACTTTGTAGAGGTTTTACATTACTGAGTCCCAGTAGTCTGCAGAAAGCCATCAAATATGCTGTTATGCATGCTAGTTACAACACAGCAGCAGTAGCAGTGAGGTCAGACCTTAGCTTCAGCCTCCAGGTAAGAGCATGATTTGAGGTCATGGTTAACAAAAATAGCATCTTTTTGAATATATTTTAATTGCAGTCATGGCTTTGGTAATGTGGCACATTTGAGCAAACCTAAGGGTACTTACTGTTCTATGTAGTGTGTGCGCTGCTACTGGTTTCTGACTGGGCAATCTGCAACCTTCAGAGCCAAAAACAAACTTGAAAAATAATCAACATTTTCAAAAAAAAAAAAAAAAAAGCCTGCAGAAATTGCCTTCAATATCCAATATTTTGACTACCCTTTGTAATTTTTACTAACAGAAAGTACTAAAGAATATTATCATCTTAAATAGGCTATAATGCATAATCACAATTGCAAAATAGTAGTGCCTAAATTCATATTGGTTGTATCTGTATATAATGTATAGCTGCTTCATAATATTTAGACCTATAAAATGGAGGCCATCCCAACCAGCACTGAAATTTACTGCTTTGCTTTTGTCATTGTGATGTACTAGATGTCAAAAAAGCATGCATAGTAAGGAATGTAGGGCTGCGACTAAGGGACAATTATGCAAAGTCCTGGACAAGACAATGAAATGGAAGTCATCTTACTCTCCGTATTCATCTCTTAAAACATATGTGGAGATGTAGTAGTGCTATGTGACTTTACTCAAAACACCACTGAAACACGTACAATAATTATATAGAACAAAAATTGAGAATATGATACAAAGCCTCTAGAGGGCATCCATCCTCAATTATAACATGCGTTTAATGGTAGTGAAAAAGTAAAAGGGTTCTCTAGATGAATATGCACCCCAAAAATCTGCTACGTTTCCAGCTACACTTAAATCAAAAGGTTTCCTCCCTAACGTTGGTACAGCCAAATAAAAGCATGTGTTTGGATCCTAAAGTGGCAATGCAAAATTACTAGAATAAATTAACTAAAAAAATAATGAATACAGCTGTATCAAAATAGCCAGTTGTTAAAGCCAACATGGACAGTCAGCAGTTTGTAGACATTGGAGGCTGTGACCTCACATTAGGGAGTGTGCCTCATCTCAAACATACAGACCATTTTGGAAAAAATTACAAGCTCTTGTTCAAAATGTAAGCTAACTGACACTATGCCACGCTAGTATAAGAGTGAAAGCAGCCATTGTTTATCAGTAAAGTAGTGTGAAGAATCAAGACATTTACAGGTGAATGTTAGACCTCAACACTGGGCTATAAAAAGCAAGGCTAATGTGTTAAATACAGCAGAGCCTTTTCAATGGCGTATATACAAAAAGAGGGTGAACTAGACCAAATTATCACAGCTGGCTCAGTGTTCCAGTCCTTTTATTTCAACCTGCTCAAAGGTTTTAGAAAAACATCAGTGCATTGCAGAAACTTATACACAAGCGCCTGTAAAAGATAAAAGAAAACAACTCAAACAACAGGCCAATCCGTAACAGCGAGCCCAAATCTGGCTTCTGACATTAACCAATAACTGCAGAGCAAGAGCAGGAAAAGACTAGTCACAATAGCATGTTACATTTTTATTTTCGTTTTTTCATTAATTTACTCTGGTCTAGCTTACCCAATGCATCTATCTTAAAGGAAATGAGTAATTTTTATACAGACATTTGCTTTGAGTGACAAGCAGTCTTCCTCCATCCCCTGCTCACTGTACACAACCAAACCAGCTCATGGATTCAGTCTAGTTCACTCCACCTGCCCGCTCCCCTGTGGGATGCTGGAGCACAGGAGGGAGGGGGTCACTTCTGTCCGCACAGGCACAGTTCTTTACCTAACGCTCGGGTTAAGCTGCGCAGTCGTGTTGGAGTGGAGTAGCTCAGATTTTTCTAGCTAGCGAGGTTGAGTGGGACAGGTGGTGGTCGGTGGTACAGAGGAGCGGAATTAGACTGGGGCAGGGCGCGGTAGAGAGGGGCCAGGGCCGGGGTAGGTATGCATGGTAAATGACAATGATGGTGCTGTAATGGTTTCTGGTTGGACGTGGGTAATCATTCACTTTTGGTGCGTTTCATGGCTCCGGGAAGTTTCTCTTGCAACCTGTGAGTACAAAGAAAAACTTGGTAATGATAATATTTTTCCACCAAAATAAAAGTTGCGGGTGCAGGTAAATAATACTAACTTGGCCATGGTCGAGTTAATTTGAGTGCGTGCCAGATCGATGTACTGGTCAATCTGGGTCTGGAGAAAAGAAAAACGTTTAAGTAAATATATGCATCAGCACTACGCTAGATCTACAATATTACGGACCATTTTTTGGCGAAAACTAAATAATAAAATAATGAAAATAAAACAATTGCCATTACCATATAAATTGTTCAAAGAAGAATTTAAAGTGACATTTACAGTAAAATGTTGTGAGCTACCCACCCATCATCACAAATGGGCTTAAACCACTGGTTTAGACACAAGTCACTGATGGACTGTAAAATTATTTTTGTAACAGGGATTTTTTTTTTTGTCATTTTTGTCAACATCCCCACCCTCCTTACACTGTGCTGCCTGCATATTGTGATGACTTCATGTTGAGCAGCTGTGCCTCAAAGGCCTCAGTGTCTGATGAAGGCTGTACTCATCAGTGAGCTCACTGCTTTTGGACCAACCACATGATGTCAACAGTGTTACAACTCCACACTCACCTTGTTCTTCTCATAGATGGGAGGCACTGCAAATAGGAGGATATCAGCTGCGGACGGGAAGAGCAAAATGTCAATATATATGGTTAAGGCTATTTATATATATAACAAATATACTCGTCACAGCTTGGCACCCACCTTTATAATAAATTAAAAGAATCACAGCACTGCAAAATAATTACTAATAAGTGAAGGAATATTGCAGCTGTTCACACCTTACACACTGTTTTATTGAGAATTAAACTCAGTTTTGTGGTGCGGAGAGTCTGATAAGGATAACAATAGGCTCAGTCAGATAGAAACTCGCTGCCCTAATTAAGGACCATCCAGAGCGTCAGACCACCGAGCCCCCAATAGGAACAGAGTATTGGCCCTGCTGTCGGCCCCCTGTACATCACTCATGCTCACTGTGGCCTCATTCCCCAGGAAAACTACAAGTACTGCTAACAGGCTCTGTGCATAGCAGCATGCTAGCTAGCTCAAGAGCCAGCCTGTCTCAAAGCCAACAGTCACTTTTATTCAAATCGGAAAAGATAAAATAAACAACCTAGTAAAATTCAAAAGTATAATGTAGAATACTTCAGTTAGTGACGTTGTTTTAATATTTATTATGCCTCAAAATTAGCATTGGCGTTAACATTGAGACACAAATGTCCCCCTTTCTAAACACAGATGTGTCCTCCAGTGAAGTATTTATTTTATTTGTGTAGTTTTTAACATGTTGTCAGTGACATCCAACCACCGCTCCCTGTCCACTGCCTTATTTTTAAATATTTATTCATTTTAGTGTGACTGCAAAAACCTCAGAGGTAAAAGTAGTGGAAGACAGGAGACAGGAAGTACTGACGCGAACACAGATTGCCAGGCGCTGTTGTGCACAGAGGCTGTTCTACTGAGGAAACTAGAACCCTTGTCATATCCCAGCATGCAATGTTAAAGACATTACCCAGGATGAGAATGGTGATTCCGTTGAAGACTGCGCCTACGTAGGTTAGCAACCACATGACTACAGCCAACTGCACAGAAGACACACAAGGCAGAGAAAATGTTAAATTTAAAAAGTGCTAAACTGCTTTTTAAAGGTTTCTGACTTTTATGTGACTTGACCAAAATATATTAAACTTTGAACAGCACTCCCTTTAATATTTGGAAACTATTTGATTTACTCCAGTGAGTAAACGAAAGTCACACACACACCCATGACCCGCCCATGAGAAGCTGCTGGATTCACCTGTTTTGTTGCACCTGTTCAGGGCAGGGCACAATCTCTAGCAGTCAAGTCATCCAAATCAAATTCATACGTGACAACATGCAGTGTCTTACATATATCATAGCATATGTATGAGGGATAATTCTGAGCTAAATGATTAACAGGAATGATGCTCTGTAGCAAAATGACCCATCGCCAGAGCTCACCTTAAGGGAGTCAACCAGGTCCTCAACGAGGAAGAGGCGGCTCAACTGCTTCAGTGCTCGGTTGATGTAGGTCAGACTGGCGTCCACGTGCTTGCGGAAAGTCTCAGGGGGGATGCTGACATCCTTTTCTATAAGCGATCTGCAGGAGGAGCAGGACATTAGCTAGCACTACTTCCAAAAGAAAGTAAAAACTATAGTAACATATAGTAGGTTTGCAAACATAATCAATGTAAAATTACAGAGAGTATAGTTCACATTACATGGTGCTTTTTAAGATGCACACTTTAATAAAATGTATGCATCCGCATTAGTCACAGTTTAATCCATGTAAGGAAGTTAAAAGTGTCTTGGCTAAGGACTCCGTAAAATTAATTCCTGCAAGATTTGTTGACTAACTTGTTTGTTTTGTTCAAACTCATGAGAATCCATCTTGTAGCTCTCCTGCGTCTGTGTTTGGGCTTAAGCAACAGGATGACCATTTCAATCACAGTTCAGCTTTATCGTTTGGGCAGAAGCCAAAGACAAAGCACCAAAACAAACCAAAACAAACATGGCAACACGACGGACATAATATAGGCACATTTTAGCAGTAATGCAATTTTATTTTTGACAGACATACAGAGGGAAGCACTTGAGTGCAACTGTGGGTGAGATGCCCTGAGTGTTAAGTTAAGCCCTCAGTACAGTAGTTTTTGTTGTTCTGCCGTTTTGAATCTTTGCCTAAGGATCTGGCTGCACCATAATATCCAGTCAATAAATAACAGAGTGGAGGTTATGGTCACTCCAGCTGATGACACCCGCGACTTCCTACTTGTCGAACTTGTAAATAGTTATGTCCCATAACTCCACACGGGGGCATATGGACTCTTATCAAGTCCTATAGTGTTACACTGTGTTTTTTTAAAACAAAGTAAATTCATACTTGAAAGGGTGCCCATCGTTGGACTTCTGCACAGCCTGGACCACAGACTTGTAGATGCGGAAGGTGATTGTGACGCAGAGCAGAGCCAGGAGGAGGTAGGAGACCACACTGATGACACTGAAGGCTGCCAGCGACAGGAGCAGCAGCATGGACACTCCAAACACCACACCCGACTTCTTGGGGTCCCGCCAGTGGATCAGATCCTTCACTACACAGACCAAACAGACAAGCTCTTAGGTTTAAGCATGTGTAAGAAGAAACCTAAAACTTTAAAACTGAATACAACAGAAGGGTTACAGGCAATAAAAGACACAGCTCCATATTACAAAATAATGATATCTAGTAATTTAAGCAAACATAACGCTGTTTCATTACAAGATAAGGTGTGATAATAAAGCGTCCTCTACTGATGCAACTTGCTGTGTATCTCTTATAGTCAGGTGGTGAACAACAAACAAAATATGGGCCTAAGCTGGAGCTGGAACAGTCATAGAATTCTGCCACAATGAGTAGCCTGGCAGTAGTGCATGTTCAGGAGAAGTCGTGCATGCAGAAGTGATGGGCTGTATAGAAGGCAGGCAGGTTATGTAATGCTGCATTGGGCTGGTTGGAGCGGCACTCCTTCTCTGGTGGGACGGGAGGGGGATTTGAAAAGCCTTGTATGAGTGTTGGTGGGGTGGTGCCTCGGGGCCCTTAGCTGCTCCAGCACGCTCAGCTGTAGCACAGGCTGTATAGGTCCACAGTCACGTCCACTTTACCCCTGTGCACATACCGCTATAAACTTATTTTGGATGTCACAGATACTGCTCTTGCCATAGCACTGCCTGACAATTTTAATTTACTAAGTCTTAAAGCGCAGGCTCCTAAGCTTTGAAAATAAGACCGGCATAATGTGTCTAAATTTGAAGCTCAAATCTTTCTAAAAAATAAAATGTCAAAAATAATTGGAAATACTTTCCATTTACTTCAGAAATGACTCAAGCCATTAGTGCTTCACACAAACACACACATTTAACTGACTCTGTGGGATCTGCATGACCTTTCACCCAATTTCTTCACATCTATGATATATTATACATTATATATTAATTTCTATTATACTTAAACCTCTCATATCATAAATGCAAATAAATGCATGGATTTAAGAATAGTTTCCCTATCCTTAAAGATTATTAAAGGGAGAGTTAAGATTTAAATTATCCACAGAGACAAGCACGTGACAACACCAGACAAAATTACAGGTCAGATCTGACAGCATGTTTTTCAAGGAACTTTCCTAGAAACAGAAACACCTGTAATTGAATGAATGCAAGATAGATAAGTGTAAATGCTATACTGTGGAGCATTCCAGGCAAAGCAATAACATCTTAATGGAGACATGTGGACCCTCCACCAGAAACGGTATCTCCTATACCCAGCATGACAACTGGCACACCCACTGAAATATAGGCTCACCTAACCAACAGCACCCGTCTAATAACCCACAGAGCTATGACAGCAGTGCAGAAGAGCACCAAAATAGTAACCACTCTTCACTCCAGGACAGGGATGCAACAATTAAGTCTATTAATTATAATTTACACGGATCTACACAATCTGCACATACTGACTAAATTGTACATGACTGGAGGTTATTTCCTGCAGGCCCTTAACAGCTGTACTCATGTGTAGGATAAGGCATGCAGCACACATTGAACCACTGTGTGTTAGGAGGACCGTCTGCTGCCTATATGGGCCCCTGTGAGATCAGGTTGTACAGAAGTGACAGTGGGGGCTCTCTCTGTCCTGACAGCCATAAAACAGCCCCCATTTAGCATTTACCACTAACTAGCTAATAATTATGAATGCCATACCAAAAATATCACTAATATGTGCTAACCCTGAATGAAATGAACAAATGTTTTATGCATTAATGCCCTAATATAGAACCAAACGTGTGGGCTGTTTTATGGTTATTAGTGAACTTGACAGAGTTTGTTTTCTGAATGAAGATGGAAACCGGATACCACTGACTCTGCACTGAGCCTGGTAAGCCAACACTTGAGCTCCATAATTATACCACTAACAACTGTCCCATAAGTAAAACAGAAGACAACAGCTTGGATGTTGAATGACTGGCACAATGATATGATAAGCCCAAAACATTTTCTCATCAAGTTGCTCTAATACCAAATACAGCTGTTAAAATGATATGAATGCATTTCTCTTCATGCCTAGTCCAACAGAAGGTTATATTAAAAGAAATGCCAGGCAGTATTTCAGAAACTGTAAGAGACATTAGGATTTTTAGAATGTTAAGGAGCATGCAGCTGGATTACAGGTCAGGGCAGGGGTTTCTATGGTTAGCAGGACTAGAGTTTGGAAAGAACAGGTTACCTGATAAGTGGGTTAGTACAGCAGTCAAGACATGCTCAGCAAGATGATAGGCTTCTGCCACCCATTCACCGATGGCTTCTACCTCTTGGGCGTACGTGGCGTCATGGGCAGGGTTGGAGGGGGAACTTAGGGGCTGGGTATTTGAGGGACAAGGAGACTGTGTGTTGTGCTGTGTTGACACAAGGCTGGGTTCTACTGTATTGGGTTTAGCAGACTGAAGTGGTGGCTCCACCTCTTCCTCTTGACTGCCTCCAAGCTCTTTGAGAGCACTAATTGTGAGCTTCTCTTGTTCAAGGTCCATAACTACAGACTGAGAAATGTGGTCATCCATCTTGTCTGAGGTGGAATGGTCATCACCTTGGGACTTTAGACACTCTCGCATAAACTGCACAAAACTGTCTGCTGGCTCAGTACTTGATGCATCAATGCAGTCAGGGTCCTCCTTTACCACTGATATTAGATCTTTAGAATGTTGTGTTTCACTATTCTGGGCTTTAATTTTATTGCAGTTGTCATCTAGATTCATGTTTTGGGTTCCATTATCAACATCTGGTTCATTGGTACTCTTTGGGGCAGTATAAAATATAGAATACGGATCTTGTGGATATCGTTTTGAGAAGGTATCCTGGTTGGTAAAAGTGTTGTTGTCATTCTGTAAGGTAAACGAATCCCTAGCATTAGTTTGAGTGCTGTTTTGCTCAGTATTGACAAGGAAAGGGTTGGTGTAAGGTGGATCTATGGCCACATCTGGCTCACTGTCATCGCCGTCATCTGTAGGAGAGGGTGGTGCATCATAATCATAATCAAAGGATTCCCTCTCATAGATCTCATCATGTAGAACGCTGGTCTGGAGTTTGTGCGTTTCAAGTGGAGCCTCTGCAATATCTTTAATTGTTTCATCCATTTTGGGCTTGGTAAAAGATGCTGAACCAGCTGTTGTATTGATGGGATTTGCTACATCCATCGTTTGGTCACCCCACTCATCATCATGGTCAGAAAAGGCTTCAACAGGATCATTATTTGGCAAATTGCTAAAATCCTTGGATTGCATCCTGAAGTCATCTGCAGGTTGGGGCTCTTGTGGTCCTTGACCAGCTGCTTCACAAGATGGTTCTTGTTTCTTGTGTTTAGGAGAGATCTCTGTGTCAGACTCCACCGGTGAGGAAGGTGGAGAGTACCCCTCTGTAAATTGGCTCTCAGGGATGGTATTAGGACTAGGTGTATTTATATCTTGATCCTTAACATCTTGCTCTTCGACTTCCTCCGATTCAAACTCCATTTCTTCTTCACTATAATTGGGCTCATCAGTCTCAATAACATTGATGGTTGGAACTTGCATAAGCTTCCTCTCAGACTTTGCAGGTGGAGTGTCTTCCGCATCTTTGGGTAGATTAGGGCAAATGTCTCTTTCAAATTCAGAAGAAGCTGGAGCATGAACAGGAA
>KN479786.1:31113-46082 GCA_000787095.1 Periophthalmodon schlosseri
ATCACAGTATCATCAGACTCCCCCGAGCTGTCCACTTCAACTGTTTCTGGTGGATCTGGATTACAGGTCAATTGGGTTTTCTCACTGTGCTCAGGCGAGGACATTGAAGCCGATTTAGACCCAAAACCCACAAGGGCATCATTGTTCTTTTCTTGTTGGTTCCACATGTAGGCGGTAGGCAAGAAGCTAAGGTCAAAATCACACTCTTCCTCTGCATATGGGTTCTGGGGAACAGGGGCACCTTCAAGATTTTCACTTTTAACAGGAGAGTCCATGAAAGCATCTGGGACACCAGCAAAGGAGGCGGAGGCCTCAGGTGTGACATTTTCTTTTTCTTGTGTGGAGCAAATACTTTCTGAAACAGCAGGACCTTTTGTAATATCATCTGAATAAAAGTCTGGCATTGGAGGTAAATGAGCCTTCATCCACTCTTCAGTTTCTTCAAGTTCCTTCAGCTGCTTACATTCTCCAAGTACCTCAAATGGCGAGTCTGGGGATTCTTTATCTAAGGAGCTGCCTTTTTTCTGAGCAATTGTTGTTTTCTCATTTTTCTCAAAAGCAGCTTTTTGAATCTCAATGGAAGAACGTTTATCAGTATGACGATCTCTATAATGTGAATAACCATCGCTTCGAAAATCAGGCTCCTTTTTCTTTGCAGCAAGTGCTTCCAGTGCTTTGATGCGCTCTGAAACAGGTGAAGTCTTTATTGGAGAGTCTGGTTGGTCCTCTGACTGACTGCTAAAGTTTCCAGGTGAGGAGGAAGATGATTGTGGGAAGTGTAGTTCACTGTTCTTGTCAGACCCAAGAACCCTTTTGTCTGCATCATCAAGTGGAACAGGAAAGAGGAGGAGGTCACAAATACAACAATCTATACCCATGCATCTTATTGTCATCTTTGTAGATCAAGCTTTCATGCATTGCGGCATGACAAAAACTATGAATGAGATACTTATTGCTGCATGGCAACCATAATTCTTATAATTAATATTTGGCGTGGCAAGTCGAAATGAAGGCCAACTGGAAGCAGCAAATAAACATTTGGCTTGATAAATGTTCCGGTGGTGGCCAACAGTCCGTGTGAATTTGAAAATGTACTGTACCTAAAAGAATTTGCTACACACATTCACAAACAAGTGATATGTTAGGCAGCAGTATTATTCTCAAATCTGCCTACCTTCAAGTTAAGCTAAATACACAAAAAATAATACATTTGTATAATAAAATGTTTATATCTTTGATGTTGATTCTAAATCATCAATCATATCCCGACTCCACAGTAAGTGGCCCCTGGCAAATGGTAGTCTGAGGATGTTCTTATAGCAACAGTTTCCGACATCACATGGTCTCTGGCTCTCTGCTCCAGTATTCATGCTAAGCCTTCATGCTAGACTGCAATAGTCAACTAGTTCCTTTACATCCTTTCACTGGGAAAAAAATGAATGTGTGTATCTATGGTGATGTTCTATAAATGTATAAAATTCAAGTGACTGCTTTATAATGCCCTGGATAAAGGCGTTACCATTGCTACAATAAGGCTTTGTTACAGTTGAGCCACATGAATGGACTTCCAAACATTGTAGTAAAATTCCTGAACAACTCGAACTATGGCTGCGAGTGTTAAAGGAACAGCACCATCATCAAAACATATGGCCTAATCACTGCTGTGGGCCATGTCAAAATTAACAGTCACACTTTGTAGAGTGCCTCTAGTAATAGACTGTGTGCCAAATGAGCAGTAATCTGCTGTAATCTGTTTTCAGTCTGTGGTCACCCAAGTTATGCAATGGTGAATCAAAAGAGTGTTCTATTTGCACTTTTCTGTTAAAAAATATCATAGAACAAAAGACCCAAGACTAACTGTTATTGTGCATTTACAGTGTTCAAACTAAAATCAAATGCCTCAATTCTACCAATATGCCACAAAAATGTAAATAAATGTATAAACCCATCACAGCAACAAATGTACTCAAGGGCCATTGTCTCCAAGTCAATTTATTGGTCAACTAATTATTATTTTATTGGGATGATGAGGATGTATTAGCAGAAAGAAAGTACTGATTGAATGAGCTGGAGTTTTGGGTGTGGTGAATGTACACTTTTTTTTTTTTTTAAACATACATAGTTGTATTACTTTTCTATACTACATGGATGTTATTGCCCATGAGCATTTAATCTTTTGTGTGTATTTTGGATCAGATATGATTATTGGAGATATTATATAGTTTTGAATGCTTTTTTAGCACCACACCTAGTCTCCTTTTTGTCGTTGCACAGGGTCTGTCTTTAGTCAATCAAGTAGGACCAATACTGTAGTCCCCACAAAATGACAACCATTTACACGTGGAATCACAACAAAATCCTGACTCCTTCTGTTCTATCCACCACCTAACATGATTCAAAATGAATCTCAAGATGGATAAGCAAAATTGATCAAAGGAAACCTGATAACGTCTATGCAGCAGCGTGAAACATGCAGAGCCTAAAGCCGAGGCAGGTTGTGGGTTGGGGGCAGCGAGCAGCCAAAAGCAAAGGCCATCCAAATCACTGACAGTAGATATTCTCCAGTGCCCCTCATACTCCAGGGCAGTGGGAGGCTCCAATACTGAGGCAAGAGGAGGGCAGAACCACCCCAGTGGGACATCGTTCTCATCCATTTTTAGATTTCAGCTCTGATGTGCATGCTGTGAACCTGAACTTCTCTGCTTTCTTAAAATAAAGTGGCAATCTTGGGATTATCTTGAACCTGGCATAGTGCTGGTGACCTACATAATGCTCACGGGCAGTAAAGGCTGACATGGATCTGGCTATAGAGCTCAGACTATGAATATAAATGAATTCATTTGGACTAACAAACGGAACAGTCAGAATTGACAGATTTTGGTCAGTAATTGTATGATTGCCATGCTGAAACAATGCTGAATTTATTTGATTTTAATAGATTCAACAGAATAAAAACAGTTGCAGATGAAACAAATGCACAAAAGGAAAATACATTTTTTAGACTTCCTTCTTAAGGGTTTTGTTTTATAAAATAAAGCAACATGTTTAATTTATTGTGAAGATCATTATAGAACATGACTATGACTTCGACTATTAAAAGCAGGCAAGGGTTAAGTGCAGGAACACATTTTTTTGCGTATAGCAGAGTAGAGTAAAAGCCATTATTATCATAACAAATTGGACAGCCAAAGCTACAATTAGGGCTGTTACTGGCTGTTGGGAACAGATGGAGGAGCATCTGAGAGCTTTGTAGGAACAGGGTTTAAGAGGTTGACTTTCCGGGTGTTGATCTTGAGCTGTTTGGTTGGGCATGTTGTAATGCAAGCAGGTGAGGGGCACTAGAAATAGGAGGAAGGATGAAGAGAGCAAGCCAGCAAGAGTGAGAGAAGAGAAGCAGGCGAGCAGCAGAAAGAACCAGACACTTGCCTTGAGGAGACTGAATGAGAGATACAGGCGAAGAGGAAAGAAAGGAATCTGAAAACATAAAAAAGGACACAAAAATGATCATCTCTTAACCTAGCACTTAAGACAAGACTTATCCCAGCCTCTATAAACTCAGCCACTACAACTGTGCACCACAGAAGCGTCATGCATCACTATACAACTTACCCTAGTCTAGACACAACAGCAGACAAATGTGTAAATGAATCACACAAATACACACAAAAGCTCTCATTTTAACGTGCCGGTAAGTTAAGTTCATAACAACTAGACTGGTGTTGCTAAAATTATTTAGATTCTTATTATAGGTTTGTTTTTGGCTGCAGTTAAAAATCCAAAGAGAATGTCAGCAAATTCCTTCAGAATGAGTGAGATGTTTGAGAGTGTGGAAACTAGCTTAGAGCTCAAACGTTTTAGAGCTCAAACATTTGACCCAGTGACCTCAGTACGTGGCTGCACTGACTCAGGTTTGAGAGAGGGGGTGTGACAGGGGAGTTACTCAGGGGGTGCGGTGCCTCTGCTCGGTGATCCCTCATGGAGTGGTACAGGCCGGGCAGGTTGGGGATGCCGTACCCTCGTCCCACCACATTCCTTCAATCACATTCACACAACTGACTGTACAAATGCCACACCTTGGCTCTTTGACCACAATAGAGGTCTGACAACGTCTGTGAACATATGCCAAACTGCGTGAGGACTAGCAATGTGAAGTGTCTGAATGAATTATGAATTGAAAAAATGTGGCATACAAGTAGTACAAGAAGTACCAGGTTTGTGAAGTATAAAACAGATGTAATTTGCTAGGAACGTTTTACAACAAAAACAGCACTGTTAGTAAATGTGAAAAGAGAAAAGATATTTTGTGATTTTGAATGAAAAATATTCTATTATGTAAATATTGTCTATCAAAAAGCTGGTCAAAAAGATCATGTTAAAAATCTTGGAGACACAATAGAAATAATCAACTGACAAAACAAATTAAAACAATTTAAAAACTGCTATTTGCAGCCCTACAAATTGCACTGCCCATAAACATTAAAAAAGTGCCAAAAACATGTTGCGGCCTGAAGTTGTTTTGATAAGACAGCTGTTTTTAACTGGCTCAAACAAGTGCAAATATAGTACTTAGACCAAGCTTTTTGGTTTTGGGATATTCTGTTTGTGCCGTAGATTTGTGTTCAGTCCATCACTGGCAGCTCTGTTTATGGCCTCAGGGCTGAGTGCAATCAATGGTCGTGGTTGTGACAGTGGTGTGGCCCATGAAAGCTTTACTTTGAGGATAACTGGCAGAGAGTCTGAGATGAGTGAGTAAGTTGACCAAAGATACAAAAGGAACTACAGCAGCCGCCGGAAACGTCATAATACATCATACATTAGACGTACCTTACAAGGTAAACAATTATTTGAAATGATTGTCAAATATTGCAACAACTAAGACTTTCCAAATGGGTTGTCTGTGCTTTTGAAACAGCACATTTGGGATACTATGCAGCAGAAAAAGGATAAGACAGCACACAGGAAGCTGACAGATTGTGTGATGTGAGTTAGGGTTGATGCCTGCAGTCATGTAAAGGTTAATCTGCTCAGAACATTCCATCGAAGTGCAGGCGTGAACAGCAGTGGTAGCCCCAACCTTGTGCTTTTCCTTTTGCACAAATGGACAATGTGTAAATAGTCAGGGAGATTTTAAAGATGGCCGACTTCCTGTAATGATCTGTAAGAGTGGTTTGAGTAATGAGGTCCTCATTTTGAAGTGTGCCACTTCCTCTGTGACTCGTGTCATTTAAGACAGTTATCACAAATTAGGCCCAGTGACAAGATGAGACAGAGGCAAACTATGATGTGCAATGTATTCACCACATCGAACTACTGCTGCAGTGTTATCAAAGAAGGTTCAATAAGAACTTTGTACCGTTTGGAGGTTCTTAGAATTCTAGAATGTCACTTACTCTAGTACCAAATGACCGTTTAACTCAACATACACTGTACACAATACACTTCTGCACTTGGTCTTTGCAGAAAACTATCCAGTCTGAGCAAGTAGTAATTATGTCCATTTTGAAGTGAACCCTTTCTTTCACTTTTCCAAAAGTACAGAATATTTTGTCGTCCACATCTAGAGACAACACGGCAAAGTTAGTAGCCTTCAGCATAACAAAGCTGACAAAAATAAAATTGTCCTTGTGTGCTTCACAACTGTTTAAACCCTGGTCTTGATCAAAAGCAGTGTGATAATGCTTGTGTGCTGCAGCTGCCCTGTCCGTACAAGCGGATCTGATTACACTGGGGGTCAGGTCGCGGGGCTCAGCAGCAGCTTTGTGCTGCACTGAACATAATACCAGAGATCTATTTCAAAATAATGGTTCATTATTTACACTATAAAGGGAACATATCCAACAGGTCTGTGAACTTGAGATGCTTTATTTTTCAGAAAATGTAGCACAAAAATAAAATTATTTTATTATTTTGCAATAAAATGTAACCCAAGTGAATAACTTCTGATTCTTAAAATTTATCTGGTAGTTTGGCATGTTAAGAATGGAGCTTTTTGGTGACTCAGCAATGCTCCCACGAGCTGAGCAGATCGAATGCTTGTTATCTGTCATGGAATGTTTCAAAAGACACATTGTTTTTGCCAAATGATAGTTGGCTGCAAGACAATATGTTTAGCTTAAGTGGCCAGGCCCCCTATTTTGTACATCTTCTGACATGTTCTACTACCTATGGCTAAAAACAGTTGGAGTGTAATATTAACTATCATTCTAAAGTGGTCTGGTGACTGTCCAATCTATATTTTAATGACTAATTTCTGTTTGTTAACAATGTACCCTTGGATATTTATCCAATTTACAAAAGGCACTATTCTACTACAAAAGTCAAATCTATAAGAGTACATTTTAGTCTCATAGTGCAAACTGAAACTAAACATCAGGTTAACATTCTCTGCTCAATGCAACGTCAGGACCATGTGCATTTTCTTCAAAGCCTACAATCCTTTTCATTACAAATGCCTGGTGGATCAGCAACAATCAGTCAAGTTCAGATGGGGGTACAACAACATGGTCTGATGCTGGAGATGCCACTCCCTGCCTGTAACACAATAAGAGGCCCTGCTAGCATCAGTCTGGCACCTCCCTTTGTTAGCATCGCACCTGTCTGCATGGAGGTTGACTGCTAAAATGATAAAAGGATTCCATCGGTAACGCTTAGGGGAAATAAACGAGTAATAACGATGATTATGTATAAGCTTTTGTTCAGGGAGGAGGTGGTACCATGTTCAAAACACCAACACAAACGGGCAGTGCGCCTTTAAGAGGTCCTCCCTGTATTGGCTCCAGCCCAGGAACAATATATCTGCAGTGCTGCGCCGTAACATTTCGTTCTTATAATTATTTTCCTGTTCAGTTAGCTCACATAATAATCCATTATGCTGCAAATGTTTGCCAACTACATTTATTTGGCAAATCATAATGCGTTAAGACTATATAGCCTAACGCACAACCAGCCAACCCTAGATTTTCCTAAATTGTGTAAACACGGGCCATTATGAATTTACTTATACTTATTAAATTAATTAAATTAACAATGTTTTCTGGCAACATATAGTTCCGTGGTACAACGAAGCGCAAGGGTTGAACGTTTAATCGCTGGTGCTGTTCTAGACTTTTGTAGAGAATTATAATTAGAGGAGTTCTACAGTGTTATGTATTGATCAGCATCGGTCAGACCAAGACACACAAGACACCCTTGTCCGCATGTCAACCACCACAGGTGTTTCCTATATTGGCTAAAATGAGCTTAACCAACATGATGTAGAGAACAGGCCATCATTAAAAGAAATACACGAGGAAATATTTATTATGAAAGGGAAACCAGCGGTACTTTACCTGTCAGTGTTGCATGAAAGCAATTAAAGAGGTCAGTGAAGCTCGTAAATATTTCACATTAGTTATTTCTTACCGGATATCTTAGAGTCTTTGGCAGCGGAATTGTGTCCATCGGCAAACCCCTGCGACGAAGATATCTGGGCGGATTGAGTCATCGGGTCCATTTTACCGTAGCTTCAAACCAACTGCACAAAAGTGGTGAAATGTTTTGATCTTATGTTTGCGTTAAATGTCCGTTAAACGTTTTAACTCGACCTACTTTCCTAAAATTTCCCCAAGAGCTGGACTTGGCTCCGTACCTACATGTACTGTCCAAGCACTGAGAGAGCGCGGAGATGGAGGGAACAAGGCGCACTTTGGAGGAGGGGAAAACATGTCGGCTGGGAGGCGTTTACTGTCTGCTCTGGAGTCAGAAACGAGCGAACTGTGTACAAGTACAACGTGTGCTGGATTTATTTATGCTCACTTTGCTGATACTGCTCATAAACTTAGTTCAGTAAACTTAAGCCTATTGATTTACGCTATTATTTGTGTGGTTTGTTATGTAATACCCAAACATAGGCTTTATTTTCAACAGAACAGATAACAAGTAAAGGCAATGTTAGGAATATTCCAGAAGACAGACAGAAATATATAAAACTAAGAATAATGTACCTTCTTCTTAGATCAAATTATTACGTATACATGTAGGGGACCATTTTATAACCTCTGAAATATGTAGTATAATAGTGTTTGTTTTATTATGTAAGATTTACCGTTGTTCTATCTTCTACCTGTACACAGCTTAGCAGCTCCCTCTGTCGGTAGTGGTTGTGAGGGAATATACTGTGAACTACAAGTCCCTGCGTGCAACGACAGAAAGTAGGCGGTAAAATGTTCGATTTACAAGTCACTGGATGTGGTCAGAAGGCGTGGCAGACCATAGTCGTTGTCCTGGCAGATGCTTGTTAGATCTGCAGTGTTACGGAAACTTGGGGGCTCGTGGCGTACGTCAAAAGAGTCTCTGGCAGACTGAACTGCGCGGCAAAAGAAGGGGAAACAAACAAAAACATGTGGTTGAGGATGTGAATAAACGGGTATGTAATTTTCCATTTACAAGTCAAATCTAGTGCCGATAATTGTTCACGGGTTTGCCTCAAATCTGGATATCATAATATGATCTTTGCAAAGATGCTCGAGTGGAGCGCCGACCCTAAAGAGATGTGTTGAGCTAACTAGCACTCCGTTAGCTTATTAGCGGCAGCTGATACTAGCCTCCATTCAATGTACTATTTGGTCGTTTCAGCGCGTTTCATACTACCCTAAAATCTCGCTTATGCTTCCTCTCGCTAGTTAACTCAACTTAACATTCATGAAACCATTTAAGACCTTTCTTTGTGCGAAGATAATGTAGCAATTTAATTGTTTTATAAAATATAAGAAAGAAAAATAGTGTATATAAACATTTCAAAATTACGCAAAATTGATTGGATCGAATGTGTAATTATGTTGTTTAAGTGCTTAATATGTGTGAATAAAGCCTCGGTTAATGTAGACAGTGAATGTACGCAGTCAGCTATAGAGGTGCCCCGCCCACCTCAGCGCCATAGAACTAACCCAAGCCCTATGTTCAAAGCATTGATGTAACCATTACGCAACCAGGCTGGTCACTGTCTAGGTCAATGTTCACTTGTTCAAAATTCAGTCCGACACTTAAAAAGGCCTATAACAACATAACATAATAACATAACAAAAAAAACAAAAAAAACCCACAACAAACTTTGTATGACCAAAATCTGGCAAATTGATGTCTACTACCATGTAATAAGTTATTTATACCACTGCACTTCTTCACACTATTGACTATTATGCTTATACCCCTGTAATTACACAGGATATAGCTTATTTTCTGTATCATAATTTCTATACTAATATACTATAATGATTACTTTCATATATGGTCTAGTCAATGTCACAGTTATATTTAAAAGAATTCTTATCAGGAAAGATAAAGAGTGGAAATAAATATAGTAAAGTATTGATACGTTTGGTTTGCCTTTCACAGGGGAGGATTGCCACACTCTTTGGGACTTGTGTGACTGACAGCAAATATGGGTTTGCACTCAGCCCAAAAGAAGCACTTTCCCCTGCGTGGGATTGATGGAGTGGTCCAGTTATTTGAGTATGAGCTCTCGAAGCCTGAGCCAGACCTGGCCCTCCTCTCTCTGGTCTTGGGTTTTGTAGAGCACTTCTTGGCTGTGAACAGAGTTATTCCTATAAATGTACCTGGAGTTCGCTTTGAGCCCCTAGAGCCAGATTGTCCCAGCTCGTGCTTCCCAACAGTGGAACTGGGAATGATCTCCGCCCTGTATGAGCGCTTCACTGCACAGATCCGGGGAGCTGTGGACCTGTCTCAGTACCGGAGGACTGCAGCTGGCTCCAGCAGAGAACTGGTGAAGAAAGTGTCAGACGTCATCTGGAACAGTCTAAGTCGATCATATTTTAAAGATAGGGCCCACATTCAGTCCCTCTTCAGTCTCATCACTGGTAAGAATACTTATTTTTGGTCATACCTGAGCTGCTTTCAAAATGTGTAATATTTTTTACACATTTTTACCTTAAACCAGGTACCAAACTGGACAGCTCTGGGGTAGCATTTGCAGTGGTTGCAGCGTGTCAGGTCCTAGGTCTGAAGGATGTCCATTTGGCCTTGTCTGAGGATCATGCATGGGTGATTTTTGGGAAGAACGGTGAGGAGACTGCAGAGGTGACATGGCACGGAAAGGGAAACGAAGACCGAAGAGGGCAAACTGTAACAGCAGGAGTCAATGAGAAGGTAACGTCTCAAATGCTGAGGGAGGTGTACATGTCATGCAATACATTTATCAACTTGTACTTTTGGCACAGAGCTGGTTATATTTAAAGGGTTCCTATATGAAATGTGATCGAAACATGGAGGTGGCCTTTATGGTTTGTGCCATTAACCCTTCACTGGATCTGCACACAGACAGCTCTGAACTGCTGCGACTACAACAGGTAAACATTCATCTGGTGTAGTAAATGTAGTGAAAATAACATGTGCATCTCTTGACCACTAATACATAGTGGAACAAGCAATGTAAATAATCAGTTAAGCCTGTTGCTAAATATTTATTACAGTCAATACACTGTCCTTCACTGTTATTCACTGTTCTTGTCAGTGAGACACTTTTCATTCATTTGTATTTCTAATTAATGGACTGTTCTTTTTTCCACAGAAACTTCTCTGGCTGCTGTATGATAGAGGTGACTTAGACAGGTAAGCCACAAAGCTACAAGCTAATGTCTGTGTGAATGCTCATGTGTTGTATTATCATCTGAAATTGGGTGTCTAGATATCCAATGGCCATGGGTACACTGGCAGACCTTGAAGACCAGGACCCCATCCCAGGAAAGGAGAACCCACTGAATATTCACCTTAAGGTACACCACAGCCCTTCTAAAGGGCTTATATTAGGTATAAGACTTGAAAAAAATAAAGACTGGACTTGTTTGTGTGTTTTCCAGGCTGTGAGTTCTTCCCAGAAGCACTATAACAACGAGCACATTTACCCGTACATGTACTTGGCCGGGTTCCACTACAGACACAGGAATGTACGCGAGGCTTTGAAGGCTTGGGCTGAAGCGGCCCAGGTCATGCAGGAGTGAGTCACTGCCCTTTTCACAACTTCAAATTAAGGCTTTACACATTTGTTAAAATGAATATATATTCTATATTTTTAAATCAATTTTTAGAATTTGACTTTGGTGTTTCGGTGGCATTTACTTTGTTATTTCAAGACAATTTAGAAAAAAAAAACTTTTCCACCAATTTTGAAATGGCTGCACTGTACCACCAATGCTATCATTATTTGTGTTAATTATTCTATAGAAAAACAAAAGGCTGCTATCGCTCTTGCAATTCATGAGCATTGACAAAGAAAACATAGACCATTGCATTGTTTTTATGTAGCTGCCAAACGATTACATTTTCCTTATTAAAACCACAAATAATGTACACTTACAATATACAACTTACTGACACTAGGTGGCAGTATTACATTAATTTCATTTTCAAACTGATAAACTTTCACCAGTTGTTTTAATTAAGCCAGTAAGTAATATGAATTTCATGATGAATTTTGTTTTTAATTTGTACCCTATGTTTGGGAATCAAGCCTTTATTAGTATGGACATGTATGGTGCCAGGGAAAGTGTCCAGCGGGGCAATCCCCTACACCAGTTTATTTGCTCCCCCTCCCTTTTAAACACAATGTCCATGAACAAGACTAAAAATATAATTGTCTGACCAAAAGACACATTCCCTTCGCAGCTAGGAGTTTCCTTTTCCTGCCCCCTTCAGCTTTTACAAAATCTGCCTTTCATGGTGGACTTGCGTAACCTACCCAGATTCACATGTTTCTGTATTGATCCTTAAGGACTACATTCAGCGAGCACACTTTATAAGAAATACACCTTAATTAGCCATAACCATGGAGAAAGACTTAATTCATAATGAATACATTGTTTATTAAAAATGATTTAGGCATAGATGTTTGTGTACTAACCATTTCCTAACTCCTTAATATTGTAGTTTTACCCATTCACCGTGTCACAATGCTTTATTAATATTTCAAGCAAATCCACATTAGGTTCTACTCATCACACATCTAAAGTAATGGTGCCGCTGCTTCCTACCATTATCCAGTCATTAATCAGCGACCCGTACTCTCTCCCGCAGCTATAACTATTTCCGTGAAGATGAGGAGATCTATAAGGAGTTCTTTGACATCGCCAATGACGTCATCCCCAACCTGCTCAAGGAGACAGCGGCTGCGTCTGAGAGTGCCGGAGAGGGAGCTGAAGGGGGAGAGGGAGTAGACAAGGTAAGAGGGGACCAAAACCAAGAAATCTATAATAAGTAGATTTATATAAAACTGTAATCAACTAACTGAACTAATATGCACAATGAAAAAAAAAAAATTATATTTATTACTGTGGCATTTAGAAAGTGTTCTATAAGCATTTGTCAGTCAAATCTTTGCATACTTCTTAAGGACTGTTTGTGGACAACATGGGTGCCTACACTGTATAATCATTCAGTAGACATGGCTATGGGATTTCCAGATACAATTAAATAAAATGCAGCCATTAATGATAAAGGTTTTCATTGTTCAGAGTTTTTTTTTCCTTTTTTATAAATAAAACTCACTGGTGGTCAGTCTCAAACAATATAGTTTTTATATGTAAATGGTTTGGTGTTTCTCTGTGTTTGTATAGGAGATATAGGGTCTGAAAAATATGTATTGCATTAATATTATGTTTCATGTTGTTTCATATCTTCTTAAATTGCCTTTCTGTTTAATTTTTTTTTATCATTATCTTCTGTGCCCTCCCTCAGGAGAAGCAGGAGACAGCCCTGCAGGACTCTGAATGCTTTGCTCACCTGCTGCGGTTCTATGATGGAATCTGTAAATGGGAGGAGGGCAGCCCCACACCAGTCCTTCATGTGGGCTGGGCCACGTACCTGGTGCAGAGTCTCAGCCGCTTTGAAGCTCAGGTGACTAACCAGAATAACTTTGAACCTGAGAGATTACAAATATACAGGCTGTACCTATAGAGGACGTTAACAGAGGTCATGGAAAAACAAGTCTCCTATCAACCAGAAAGTTCATAAGTCCCTTCACTGTGCCAATTTCACATTTAGTGGTAACCATGTGATGCAGTTGGATTCAATTAGCTGAAATGTTGTCAACATCTTTAAAATAAGCTAAATTGCTATGCATATTAACTAAAATACTTTCAATACAGTATGGGTATGGGTAATTAGTAAATCTATCTGTCAAAATGGACCAAAATGATTTAAAAGTATTGCAGTCTTAAGAAGGACCAGACGATGCTGCCTAACCAGTGTTGTTGCCAGGGAAATACAATTAGCTTTAGTGCAGGCCTGACTCAGCTGTTTTGCAACTTGCAAAAACTCCACTTGCTATTTGCTTTTGCTGATGATGTTTTTGTAGGGTAACTTTCTTGACCTGTTTGTTGTATATGTGTATGTTACTTCATAGGTGCGCCAGAAAGTGTCCATCATCACAAAAGAGCTGGAGTCCCAGGATGAAGATGACCAGTCCAGTGACAACCCCGGAGAGGGCCGCAGACGAATCCCCAGAAGAGAGACAAAACAGGATGAACCTGGAGCCTCCCCTCTGCCCGCTCCTCCCACCTCTCCCCCAGCCCCACCTTCTCAAACAGCCCAGCCCAAGAAGGTGGGAGAGGGAGGGGGTCGGCGGCGCTCCTGCGTCCGGTCAGGGGACAGTGAAGGAAAGCCCAAATCCCCCAGCCCGGAGCCCGCTCTCTCACCCCCACCACAGCAGCAGCAGACACCACCCACCTCCTCACCCGGGCCAGTGGTCATATTCCAGAGTGAGAAGATGAAGGGCATGAAGGAGCTGCTATGCGCCGCCAAAGTGAACTCCAGCGCCATCAAGCTGCAGCTCACTGCACAGTCCCAGGTCCAGATGAAGAGACAGAAGAGCACCCCTCCAGGGGACTACTCCATGTCCTTCCTAAAACGCCAGCGCAAATCTCTGTAGACTTGTACTGTGAACTCTAGAAACGTCTGACACTGTTTCTCAAACTTTTATCAGTGTTTTCAACCAACATTTCAGTCAATATTCTACTTTCATTTTTGTTCCACAGTGGCCAGGGATTAGTCTTCTTGGACAGCTGCCTCATTTACTTGCTGTAGTAGTTAGTTGTAGTAGTTAGGGCTGCACAATATTAAACATCTAAAATAATAATTTTCATGTTTAGTTTTTTTAATAATTTATGTTAGTAAGTTTTTGTTGACGTTTAGCAAATTTGTATTGTGCTAAATTTAAACATTACATCTGTGCTATTTATATGCTTTTATACATACAGTTTGGCAAGATTAAATGATTGAGTATTAAATATCGATTTAATACTTTGACTTTTTCATGGGAATAGTTATGACTTAAAATGTAATTTAATACAGAAGGTTTTCTTTGTGAGACTTGACAATGTAGAACTTACTATGAGCTCTATTGTGCAGCCCTAGTAGTGGTAATAGCGGTAGTTTATTTAATTGGCAGCCAATTGCACATCTCTCAGTTTTTGTTCTATTCCATGTGTCTGAAGTAAAGTTGAAGTGATGAGGACAGCCAGCATTCTCCTGTCAGTTGTGTAAATATCAGTTTGTACTGACATGTGTGGACAACTGAAGCCTTGGAAGTGATTGATTTAGATTAGTTACTGTGTAACATTGTCCACTTCTGTTCTATTGACAGCTTCTTTCTGCTATAGCTCTATGTTGCCTTACTTCACATTTGTTATTTTATTAAGTAGGGGGCCTCTAGTTTTGACAATTGCTAGTTTGGCCTGTTTCTAATGACAAAGAGAAAAAATTGAAAGACCATGCACTGTTGAAAAGAGGGCACAATAGGTGGTCCTTCAAGACTCACTCCATGACTTGTTTTTGTATCTGCAAGAAATAAAGGTCTGATTAAATAATATGCTTTTGTGCTTGAATATTATCTTTAATCTAATAGAATATGATATACAAGAAGCAAGGTACTCCTTGATACTGCATGCTGTACTAGGCATTAAGGAGGAGACTTTACACAA
>KN479790.1:0-31942 GCA_000787095.1 Periophthalmodon schlosseri
ACTGTAACCCTTTCATGGCTCCGTGCCCGCTCTAAGTAACACTGCACGTCGCTAAGCCGCACACATGTTCCAGGGGAAGCTTTAGGGGATTCGGGGGGCTTTGGCAGATGTAGTTTTGACAAAGGAAAATCAACAGCTTGTGTAAAACCATCAGGTAAATGTCAGGCTGATTCAAATTAGGAGGTGGTTCAAAAACACACTCCAGAAATGCCAGTCGATGCCGAGTTTTGATACTGAGACAAAACGACATGTTGACCCCATCAGTTTGTATACGAGAAGTTGCGTTCGGCAGTGTTGATTCATTTAAATACCATCTAAGTGTATTGCAGATTTAGCTTGAAATTTCGTCAGCTAAAACAAAAAAATATTAAAGGTACTGAAATAGAGACAGCTAAGATTTGTCAAAATGAAAAAAAAACAAAAACAAAACAAAGGGAAGTATGCGGTTTTAACTTAACATTTTTCTGATTTAATAATTAATTTAATAAAACATCTTTTATTTAACTTGATGGTTGCGGTTAGAAACTCAAACAGTGCCAGCTCACAACTCCCCCTAGTGGCACGTAGTGGTGCGCCCAGGCATCTACAGTATATAATATTCACATCTGTCATTATCGCTGTTGTTTCGTTTTCATTTAGGGGCGACAGTAGCTCAGTTGGTAGATTGTTTGTCCACTGACCCACAGGTTGGCGGTGCGATTCTAGCTCCCACAGATGAATGCTGTTGTCATGTCCTTTGGCGAGACACTTAACCCACCTCGCCCCCAGTGTCTGTGTGTGTGTGTGTGAATGGGTGAGTGGTTTCTTGATGTTTCTTTGAGTGACTTGGATGTGGAAAAGCGCTATACGTCAAACGTGACCATTTACCGCTGACGATATTGGTTTTCTAAGGCGGACGACTTTCAGTTTCATTGTAGTAGGTTTCACTATGCGCTCGTTAAAAATCCCCTCTAAGACCGCTCCCTCCTCCCTGTGCTCTCCCAGACTAGTGCCAAGCCTGTTTCCTGGTGAGCCTGTTTGTCATCAGCTCCAACTTCTGCTGCTGATGTGACCCAGTCTGCAGCAGTCTCTAATATACCACCTGTTTATCCCCAAGCAAGACACACACATCGCACACGCTATCCAACTGCAAACTGACACGAGGCTAAGCTAGCAGCGGTGTCCAGAGCGGAGTACGGGGTTGTCAATTGGCGCCTTTGTCCCCTGCCCCCCCTGTCATGGCGCTGCACTCGCCTCAGGGCAGGATCAGCGCCCGTCGACAGGTGCAGGAAAGTTTTTTGAGTAACACAGAGGTTTAAAGTTGCAGGTTCTCATGTTTTTCGTAATTAATATTTGGTTTGGTGGGATAGTACCTGGGTAAATATTTACATTACTTAAGTTGAGAAGAAAAGGCGACAGTAGCTCAGTTGGTAGAGTGTTTGCCCCACAGATGAAGCTGTTGTTGTGTCCTCGGGCAAGACACTTATCCCGCCTCGCCTCCAGTGTCTGCGTACGCTGGTGTATTAGTGTGTGTGTGTGAATGGGTGAGTGGTTCCTTGATGTAAAGGGCTTTGAGTGCCTTGAAAATATGACCATTTACCAAAAGTGCAAAAAAAGAGGGAAATTCAAAATTCACCCCAAAATTCACCAAAAAATTCCATTGTAGACATTTTTCAGGTTGTTTTTAAACCTTCATTTAACAAAATAAAGGTGTTGTCATTCACTTTTATTAGTCTAAACATATTGTGCAATTTACATTTAGTGGTTTGGCCCCTGTTGCTATGGGTAACCGTTATAGAATTACCTTATGCCACATCTGCTGCCCATTTTCAACCCAAACTAAAAATATTAACTTCTACATGATTAGAAAACTAGAAAAACCAAGACATACCAACTAACATAAATATAATTATGTTGATGAAATAGTCTAACCATTCACTTAAGTGGGAGGCAGCAGTTCAGTTTCCAAACTTTGTGTAGTGCAATACTGTGCAAGTGTTACCAGAGTGTGACACGTTGTATGACTGTGTGCACCGTAATGAGGATTATTGATGGGTGCTTCTGGTTTGACTGACACTTAATGCTGCCTTATGGTTTAAGGCGCCATTAAGACAGACAGCTCTACAAAATTACAATGTTTGATTTTGAGTTAAAAACTTTAATGTGAGCACTGATCACTACTAACATACTACTACTACTGTTACTACTACTACTACTACAATATGAACTATAATATTTCATTAATACCGGTAATCACCAAATTAGGAAAATATAAACAAATCTCTGCTCTACCACTCACTACTACTAGTAGTACTGCTACTGCTACTGCTGCTGCTACTATTGTTACTACTACTGTTACTACTACTACTACTATAGTGCTACTGCTACTACTACTCTATAGTGCTACTGCTACTACTACTACTGTTACTACTATAGTGCTACTGCTACTACTACTGGTACTACTACTGCTGGTACTACCACTATTACTACTACTACCACAACTACCATCACTACCACTACCAGTACTACTACTACCACTACTACCACTACTAGTACTACTGCTACTGCTACTACTACTACTATGCTGCTGCTACTACTACTGCTGCTGCTACTGCTACTAATACTACTGGTACTTCTACTACTACTACTACTACTGCTACTACTACTACTGGACTACTGGTATTCTACTAATACTACTGGTACTTCTACTACTACTACTACTACTGCTACTACTACTACTGGTACTTCTACTACTACTACTGGTACTTCTACTACTACTATTACTACTACTACTACTACTACTTCTCTTAAATTGGACTACAGACTAGTCAAAACTAGAACTGCAGCACAACCTGTACTGAACCAGGACTAAACCAGAACTCAACCCAAAGTAAACCAGGACTATATCGGGAACCATTTCAGATTCAGTCCTGATTATATCCAACTATTAGTACTACTAGAATAACAACTAACTAATAGCAGGACAGATTGTGAACCACTGTCCTGCTCCTGTCTCCGTCCTGTGTTACCTGCCAACAGGATCTGATTCACAGCTTTCAAAAATCACTTAGAAGGCGTCGTTTACACCTTTCATTCACTCCCCCTCTTGGCACCGGCTATTATTACGCATTGATCAGAATTTTGGTTTCTGAATTGGGCACGATGTCAGAGGCAGCTGTCATTACCAGGAAATTATCGGGAAAATGGAAAGACGGACAAGACTGAAATGACTCCTTTCTGTTTTGGTTCACGTGGTGCACAGTATTGTGCCATTGCTGCTTGTATGTTTGGTCATTTTAATAGACTGGTGTTGATGGTAATAGTCCATTTAGCACAGTTCAAATTTGCACAGTTTGGGTTCCAAGCAGCGGACACAGGCAAAAGAGCTGTAATATTAAAGGCGCCGTACCTGATTTTTACTGTTTTAAAAAACTTGAAAACCGGAACTAGTTCATTTTAAACGGTTTGCAGTGGTCCAAAGTCATTCCTCACTTATGGGTTCTGACTTTCTGAGCGTCATACTTACTCATAAACTCGAGTTTATGAGCTCTTTTCACACCACCAGTGCCGTGACGGTAAAGCTAACAGCAACCAGCATGCTTACACGCACTTCCTGATACTTGGACCATAAAACGCTTTCCAATTAGACGGCAGACGGCACGCAGCGGACTTATTTTGATTCAAGAGCTGCTGCGTAAGATATGTTTACTCATAATGATAGAGGCTGGTGTTGCTGGTAATAGTCCATTTGGCACAGTTCAAATTTGCGCAGCGTGGGGTTTACAGAGGAAAAAAACTGCTGCTAGCCAAACATGCAAATAGCGCATTAGACAAGATTTCCATAGCCACCTGAGGTCATGTACTGGTTATGAAGTCATTTGCATGGCTTTACTGGTGTATGCTGTGAACTGCCGATCACCAGACAAGGCCCATAATGATGTAATGATGGTGTCAGTGAGGAATATTCAAGGCAAATTCTGAGTAGAATTGAACAGTGACTAGAAATGAGGTGTTTTAGATCATGGCAGTAGCTGGAATAGGTAGAAAGGTAGTGAATCCCTCTACCAGTGCTGTTGTGTCCTTGGGCAAGACATTAGCCTACTCCAGGAATAGCAATATCAAATGTTTTGCTTAATTTTTTGTTTTTGTTTTGCTTTTTTTTGAGAATATTCCTATTACTGTTTCCGTCAGCTATACCTGCTCTTTGATTGCAACTTTTACTCTACAGCCACTAGTACAGCTATATGTGTACGACTTAAAGGGCCTATATTACTCTATTTTTATTACTCTGTTCCACCTTGTGATGTCATATGGTAACACAGGAAATGCTCCACTGTGTTTTTAAACTCCACACATCTTCACTAGAATCATTTGGATGATTTTAGCCCTGGAATTACCTATCTCTACTGAACTAAAGGTAAGAGGTAGCTGTTAACTTGATAACTGCAACTACATGACATCACAAGGTGGAACTGAGCATTTGGAGATATAGACAAACTAATAAACCAGAATTACTCAAACATGTGAATGAAACAAAACACAACTCCAGGTATGTTTTTGATGAGGTAATTATAACATTATCATGTGAATGAACAAAACACAACTCCAGGTATGTTTTTGATGAGGTAATTATAACATTATAACACGGCTAAAAGCTCACAAGAGTTAATTTTGTATAATACAGGACTTTTAAATATATGTCAGTGTTCTAGCTAGGAATGTTCCACAGTGTAGCATTAAACGTACCTGTCGTACATTTATTCAATTACGCGTGTTTTTATTGCTAAACAAAATACATCCTTTCTTATTGTGAATGGGTCACCTCTCCACAGATCTGACCTGCTACTACAACTACTATTACTGTGTTGCTCTAATATGAAACTGTGTTTGTTGATCACCTAAAAACACGATCCTGGGTGTTCTGTAGTGTATGGTACATATATAAAGTGAAGGTTTCTGTGGCGTCTGTGTAAAGTCTGAACACGTTTTGTTCTGCACATTTGCACAGGACGAGGATGTTTGTTTTACTTAAAAGCTACGCATGTTTTCACTTTGGCTCATTCAAATTCTGCACCAAGGACACACTCACCATCAGTATTCAAACGCCATTAGAAATCCATTTGCACTTTTTAAAAACAACACCGGAATAATCACTTCAGTCTAGTCAATAGCGGAGTCGGTCGATCTTTTTAATTGGAAAAACGACCTAATATTTGCTTTTTGTTTTTGTTTTTTTTTAAATTTGGTATAAATTATTATTTTTGTTTTGCAGCAAAATGAAGCACAGTCAAACTAAAAAACATTTAAATGGTGAGAATTGACGCAGTACGTTGAGGTAATATAAGATCCACTGTAGTGCAAACCCTATGGAGCCTTATTACCATAGCTCAAGGTCTGGAGATGGGTCCCCTGCTCCTGACAGACTGACCCAGCAGATAAAGGATGGGTCAAATGCAGAGGACAAATTTCTCTATACACTGCAGCTTAAAGGTCCTATATTACACAAAATGGACTTTTGTGAACTTTCAGCCATGTTATAATGTTGTTGCCTCCTCAAAAACATACTTGGAGTTGTTTTTTATTCATTCACACATGTTTGAGTAACACTTTATCATTAGTCTGTCTACATCTCCAAAGCTCAAAATGCTCCACCTTGTGATGCCATGAAGTGGTAGTTTTCAAGTTAACAGCTACCTTATTTGTTCAGTAGAGACTGGCTGAAATTATCCAAATGATTCTAGTGAGGGTGTGTGGAGTTTAAAAGTACAGTGGAGCACTTCCTGTATTACCACATGACATCACAAGGTGGAGCATTTTGAGCTTTGGAGATGTAGACAGACTAATGATAAAGTGTTACTCAAACATGTGTGAATGAAACAAAACACAACTCCAGGTCTGTTTGTGATGAGAAAACATTATAACATAGATCAGAAAATAGTGTTATATATCTTTAAACTTAGTTAATGCCTCTGGATGTAATTAAAACGTGAATTGTCAAGTGAATCTTAAAACCTAAATCACAAATCTAATCGCAACTGTAAGACAGCTTTATCAAAAGAGTTCACTCCTTGCTCAGACTTTGCGAGACAGTCTTGTTGTGTGCTTACATGTGGTTGTCACTGTAGCCTGATGTGTAGGTGTATTTGAGCTGCCTGTTCTGTGGGCAGAAGAGCTGGACATTTGCCTTTTTTCACAAAACCCCATTGATGGCACAGACCCGTGAACCTGGGGCCAACTGCTGCCAGCTGCTAACACTGCAACAGATGCGGGCCAGTTGACACAATAATGAGACATATCAGGATACATACACTCTATACTGGGCCAAATACCATGAATCAGAGAGGGCATTGTACATTCGGGATGGCTTTTAGGATTTATGATGGATTAGGGGCAATGTAAACAAAACTGTCATTGTATACCATGGTTCTGTTATTCTATGGCAACTTTTAGCTGAACTTTGCAGTCTAGTTTGAGTAACTTTTAGCCCATAAAGACTCAAGACCAGTGTTTCAAACTATGGTAGGTGGTACTTTCTGGTGGTACCCGAGGTGCTCAGTAGCGCTTATATTAGTTAAATCTAGTTAGGACTAAACCAGGACTACAACAGGACCAAACCAAGTCTACATCTGCAATAAATTGGGGTCAAACCAGGACTAACCTCGGACAGTGCACCCTTAGCGTCAATCACATCCACATGTATGTCCTCTTTTGGGGTTAGTCCTTGCTTAGAACTACTTTAGCCGAGGCGTAATTGTAACAAAGATCTGGTTTAGTCCTTGTTTAGACCTGGGATCGTCCTGTTTTAGACCTAGCTTAGATCTGGTAGTGCTCTAAATAGCCAAACATTTGCTTCATGTGAACAGTTTGAGAATCACCGCTTCAGACAATAATTAACTTGTACTTGCTAATAACTAGCTATTCCTCTCTACTCATGCATAAACAGTGAACACTTGTAGACACTTGGTTACTATTTACTCAAAGGATCTTCTGCTTAACACGTTTACTTTGGGACTGCCTATGTTGTTTGCTAATGAGTCCATTTTGCATGTTAAATAAATAGCTTTTTTGTCTACGTTTTTGTGATGGTAGCCAACTTCGTAATGTTGGATCTTTGAGTTTTCATAACAAAAAGGTGGATTGGTGAAAAAAGTCCAACGCTTACTGTTCATTCTCTGAAACTGCACATGTAGCCTAAAATGTCATGTATTCATACTGTTTATCCTTGTTGACCACTGGTTGTGTACACCTGCTAAGTTAGTTTGTTTGTTCTCGTTGCCTAGGTGACGCAGGTGCCAGTGGAGTCGTGTGAGCAGTACAGCACGTGCGGAGAGTGCCTGAGCTCGGGGGACCCTCACTGCGGCTGGTGTGTCCTGCACAACATGTGAGTACCCCAAATTATTCCTCCATCTGCAGTGTGGACGTTAACTAAAACGGAACTAAAACAGGACTAAAACAGGACTCAAACGGGACTGAAACAACTAAAACAGGACTGAGTAGTAACGAGACTAAAACAGCACTTAACAAGACCAAAACAGGACTAAAACGGAACTAAAACAGGACTCAAACGGGCCTGAAACAACTAAAACAGGACTGAGTAGTACTTATCAAGGACTAAAACAGGACCAAAACAGGTCTAAATCGGAACTAAATCGGGACTAAATCGGGACTAAATTGGGACTAAAGCAGGACTAAATCAGGACTAAATCAGGACTTTGGTTGTCTCTTGGGACCACGGATAGAAATTAGCCTTTGGCTATAATCCGGTATATTTACATTCACGTGGAATCATGTCTGTTCATTAACATGCATTGTCCTAATCAAATAAATAAATAAACAAATTAATTAATTAATTAATTAATTAAAGCAGGACTAAAACTGGACTAAAACGGGTAAATCAGGACTAAATTTGGACTAAATTGGGACCAAATCAGGACTAAAACAGGACTAAAACATGACTAAACCAGCACTTAAGAAGAACTAAAACTGGACTAAAACTGGACTAAAACTGGACTAAAACTGGACTAAAACTGGACTAAAACTGGACTAAAACTGGACTAAAACTGGACTAAAACTGGACTAAAACTGGATTAAACAGGCCTGATCCACTTTGTACTGTTTATAGCCACTACACTGCTGATTTTGGCTACTACCTCTTACATTACTGCTGTAAGGAGGCTACTGTTCTGTAGCAGGACTTCTATTATAATAAACTAACTACTATATTTTAGTAAGTGCTTTCTACTGCTAATGCTAATGCTAATGAGATTTTATGCAACTACACTACATTAAACCTACCCACTTTTAAGTAATTCAGTATAAGAGTATATGATTAGCTAGAACTGACTTCTACTTCTACTATTACTACTATCACTCCTCCTGATCCAGTGCACCTAAAGACATATGTGAATATTCATAGAGGTTAATGTGTTTAGTTGAACCCTTGGGAACATACCAGCCAATGTTTTCTCCAAATACCCTCAGGGGTCAGCTGTCTCCACTTAAGACTAGTCAAAACAGAGCCCTGGAGCTGGGAGTGACACCTGCTGGAGCCTGGATACCACTACATATCTCTCACTGGACGTAATACAAAAGTAGGGGGACCACCACAAATGGTAAAAATAGAGAGACAAGTTGTTGGTGGGACGTGGAGAGACAGACACGGAAATGTAAGCTCATGGATAATAACTTCAATAAAACAATATGATTTTTCGTATTTATCAATCATTCGCAGGTAGAGATTGGAATAGCAATAGGTGCCACCATATTACAACCCTGAAAGACTGTACTCCTAAAAAGTCTTGTTTTCTTTGTGAGAAAAAAATATATATCCTGTTTTTAATATAAAGCAATATAAATGAATGCATTTATACAATTCACGTATAAATTGATCAGGACAACCAAAAAAGATATTGGTGGTCACCCTATCCATGTGGGTGGGTGAGTATGTAGTGAATTTAAAATTGGCCCAACATATCAGCCCAAAAATATCGGCAAAGCTTATTGGCCATAGGTTGCTCTGAATTCTAAACAATCGGTATCGGCATTGGCCATGAAAAACCCCATATCAGTTGATCTCTATTAATAATAAATAATAATAATACATCAGACTTATATAGTACTTTTTGGACACTCGGAGATGATTTGCAAACTATAAGTAAATTGTAGAAGAAGACGATGGAAATCATGGGGGGAAGGTCGACGTTGGTTGATCTGAGGTGGCTTGTCGGACGGTGCTGATGTAGGTCGGTGAGAGAGGGAGGGGCCAGGTTATGGAGGACCTTGTATTGGAGGACAGGGGTGATGTGGTCTCTGGAGCTGGTGTGGGTGAGGAGGTGGGTGGAGGGTAGACTGTACTGAGGGCTGTAGCAGTAGTCGAGTCTGGAGGTGATGAATGTGTGAATGAGGATTTTTGCAGTGAGCTGAGAGAGGGAGCGACGGAGACGGACGATGATATTATATCTTTTGAACGCTGAAAAGTCCTCAAAACGTCACGGGAAGTTGAAACCCACCAAATGATGGGTTTTGATTTTGATTTCAGACTCATAAATTGCCGTTTTCACTCTGTTCTGCAAATAAAGATTCATTTTAAGATGTGCAAATTGAACTGGGGGCACAGGGTTTGAACATCTGCTATCTAAAGTAATTGAAGCAGCCTTTTTTCTTTGAGTTTCAATCAATCACATTCCCTCATGGTGTTTTTCTTGCGCTTGTGTCCCGATCTTCGCACTTTAGGGACCCCTTTAAACGCAGCCCCTCTTTCTATAGGTATAGCTGGAATATTTGTGTGTGTCAGAGCGCACTCGCAATCATCATTACCGTGATGGCGGCCCCGGCAAAGTGCACTTAAAGTAATTTACATCACTCCAAAAAGCTGGGACAGGACAAATAATTGCCTAGCGACAAGGTAATTCAACGTGAGGGGTGTGGGTGGGCGAGTGGGTTTCAGTCGGCGGGGAGGGGGGGACGGAGGGGCGGCCTCGACAGCCAGCGTGTCTTCACACAGGGATCGTTTACAGAGGCGGCGGCCACGTTGGGTCTTAATCATATGCTTTTGTGTAGGAGGCAGAGGCGCGGTGAAGAAGGCAGGTGGTGCAGTTCAAGTGCACAGCGTGTGTGACGGGCGATGGAAAGTGATTTTTGGGTTATATTGTGAATTTAAGTATAGAATCGTGTTACGTTATTGGCAGTTCAAAACAGTGGGTAGCGGTGACATAGTGAGTAAAGTCTGGCATGCAAACAATAGGGTTGCTGGTTCAAACCCTTAACCTAAATCATTCTGGTTTTGTTTCCCTGGGCAGGACGCTTTACCTACAATGCACACTCCAGTGATAATACATGGCTGATTAGTAGCCAAAATGAATTCATGTACCATTAATATTATAACATAGATAGAGACTTAAAAAAAAAACAAAAACAGAAGCCTCCTAGAATGATTGCAGTCATGGTAGTTGTAAGCTATACCTAGTAATTACTGCCACTACTATTACTTATACTATTACTGTAAGTACTACTAGACTATAGCCGATATGCCTCTATTGCTGCAATATGATAACTATTCCTACTAATGTTGTCAAGATACTAACATTTAGAACTACCTGTACTCAATACTCAATATTCATTTTGAGTCCACAATGTTGTTTGGCCTTTTTCTACTCCTAGTCCAGGCCTAGTCCATTTTTTTTGAGTGATTTGAGTCCTAAATTATTCCCAGTTTTGTTGTTGTGTGTGTGAAAAACAGGATGCACAAAAATATTCAGTAAAGGTACAATTTCAGTATCAGTACTTAATTTGTTATGCTAGCTTTAGTGTAGAATATCTATGTACTGGTTAAGACAACCCTAATTCCTACTAAATGGTAAATGGTCACATTTTTATACAGCGCTTTTCCACCTCCAAAGCACTTAAAGCGCTTTACATCAAGGAACCACTCACCCATTCACACACACATTCATACACCAGTGTACGCAGACACTGGGGGCAAAGTGGGTTAAATGTCTTGCCCAAGGACGCAACGACAGCATTCATCTGTTGGAGCCAGAATCACGGCGCCAACTTTCTGTTCAGTGGACAAACACACCAGCTGAGCTACTGTCGTCCGTACTAATACTTGAATAACTAAAGTTAAAATACATTTATCACAGTATTCCATTTAGTACATTTGAATAGAGACATCATGATTATGCATATTTGGATGACCACAGCAAATTTGGTAAATGGGAAACAGTTAATAAGACAGTAGCTGTTTAATTTGAAAACCGCATGCTAGGTACATAACGCTATCATTTTTAATACTTGCGCCAACAGTTCATGACCTCTGCACTGTGCCTCGGGGTGAAAGGTCAACTCTCACATTCATGTCAGAAGCTCCATCTGTTGTGTAAACTCCAGGACCTGTACCACCTGTCTCTGGTCTGACCCATTCTCCGACCTGACCCGCAGCACCGGCCTGGAACTCTGTCAAAACTTAAAGGAACTTACTTAGACAGAGCTATAAAGACCTGGGGCACTCATGAAGTCAGTGGTGGAGAGGTAAAAGTTTCGATTAATCTTGTAGTTTTTGTATATATTTTGACTATACTTGAGTGAATTTTACGGTGGATACTTGTTACTTTTACTTCACTATGTTTGAGAGCAGGTGTTAGTTATGTTTTTAGACCGATTGAAATGGTCAAAGGCGTTATTTTTTTCATATTCATGGCGACATCGTAACTAAAGGTGCTGAGTTCAAGTTATACATATTTTTCCCCTGTATCTGTACTTTTACTGTAAGAAAATCAAGCACTTATCTCCGCTGCTGCAAAACAGTCTGCCCCCTCACCCTCTTTTCCATCTCCTCTTCTGTCTGTCCATTCAATACTAAATTAGTTTTCCTGGTTTGAAAATCTGTCATTAGCTATTCATGGGTTTCAGCTTCATGCAACATTTGGATGACTTTTTCCCATTCAGAAGATGTAATATTTCGTTTTGAATTGTTAATCGTCATGGCAACGGTCCTGTTTTTGTATCCAACTGAAACCCATCTATACACTGCTCTAAAACTCCATGTGATTTTGAGTGTAGAGCCCCATCCTTCCCTCACATGTGTTTCCTTCAGCTCCTTTGCATGTGCACAGCTGCGAGTGCCGTCACTTCTTTTGGGCGTCCTTCATTTCTCAAATTTTCATCATTCACACAGAGCCAGAGTGGATTTTATCACATTACATCTGTCTGTCTGTGTTTCTTATGTTGTCTTTCTCTGTCTATCCTCTCTCTGCTGGTTTGGTCCTGGTTTGAGCCCATGTTTAGTCGTGCTTGGTCCTGTTGTACGCCTAGTTTAGTCCTCTCTCTTTCTTTTCTCTATCTCTCTCTTTCTCTCTCCCTCGCTCTATTATTTCTCTTTCTCTCACTCTTTTTGCCCCCCTTTCTCTCTTGCTCTGTCTGCTTTTGTGCTTCCTCCTCTCCTTTCACTTTCTTTCTGTATCTATCCTCTTTCATTCACAATTCCATTCACAGTTTTGTACCAATATGGTCCTGATTTCAGCTCATATTTAGTACTGGTATAGACTTGATTTGGTCCTGCCTATCTCTCTCTCGCTTTCTCCTTCTCTCTCTCTCTATGGTCCTGCCTTTCTCTCTCTCTATCTCTCTCTCGCTTTCTCCTTCTCTCTCTCTCTTTTTGCCTCTCCTCCCTCTACTCTTTTCTCTCTCTTTCTCTGTCTAGCCTCTTTCATTCACAATTGCATTCACAATTTTGTACCAGTATGGCCCTGGTTTGAGCTCATGTTTAGTCCTGGTGTAAACTTGGTTTGCTTCTCTCTTTCTCTCTCTCTCTCCCTCTCTGTCCTCACTCTCTCTCTCTCTTCTACCTCTGTTCCTCTACTTGTCCTACCTTCTCTCTTTGTCTGACCCCTTCCCTTCCTTTCTTGTTGCCTCTTCTCTCTCTTTCTCTCTCTCTCTCTCTCTCTCCCTCTCTCCCTTTCTCTCTCTCCCTCTCTGTCCTCTCTCTCTCTTCTACCTCTGTTCTTCTACTTGTCCTACCTTCTCTCTTTGTCTGACCCCTTCCTTTCTGTTTGCCTCTTCTCTCTCTTTCTCTCTTTCTCTCTCTCTCTCTCTCTCTCCCTCTCTCCCTTTCTCTCTCTCCCTCTCTGTCCTCTCTCACCTCTACCTATGTTCCTCTACTTGCCCTACCTTCTCTCTTTGTCTGACCCCTTCCCTCCCTTTCTCTTTGCCTCTTCTCTCTCTCTCTCTCTCCTCCTATGTCTTTAGATTGTCACACGTAAACAATCGCCCTCCTTTGATCAGCCCGCTCGCTCCTTCTAAACCTGTCAACAACAATACCCATCCCTCCTTCTCATCCCCTCCATTTATTCTTTATGCTCGCTCGTCCATTGAGGTATTGTAAGGCAGGTAATTAGGTACACAGGAGGACATTAGCATCATTGGCGTTGATGGGGGCTTGAATGGGTCTGGATAGAGTGGTTTCAGATTGGCGCGTCTGTCATTCCCGCTCTTTCTTCTTTGTCTGATTTGGTGTGGAGTGAGATCGGGAAGTCCTTTAATTATCAGCAGCTGCTTAGAATCCGCTGGAAGAATGAAAACTAGCAGTAAGGAGGTCGCAAACTAAGACGGATTATTGAACGGGAATTTGCCGTAATTTGCGTAAACAACAACAGTGCTGATACTACAACATTGGCGATATGATTAAAATATTATCTTTTTGTTTTCTTGATATTGACCAATCCTGATTTTGTTTTTTAATTTCCTTTTAAAGAGTTAGCGCAAAAAATCTGTCTAATTTCTCCCTTTTCTCTCACCCCTGATTAGCAGCATATCGTGCTTCCCCTGTTGAAGCCTGTGCTGTTTCTCAGTCAATTATATAAGTGGTTTACAACCTTTTTGTTTACGCACTAAGCTTTGTCTCACACACCTAACATGGCTATGAGGCAAATGCACCTGTTTACAGTGGCTCAGTTGGTAGTGTTTGTCCACTGATCCAAAGGTTGGCGGTGCAAATCCCGCTCTCGACGTAAACATCATTGGTAGAGCGATCAGATCCACTGACCCGCAGGTTGGTCGATGCGATTCTAGCTCCCGCAGATGAATTCTGTCGCTGTTTCCTTGGGCAAGACACTTAACTCACCTCGCCCCCGGGGTCTGTGAGCGGTTCCTTGATGTAAATCGCTTTGAGTGGTGGAAAAGCGTTATATAAAAACATTTACCATTTGTCTTAATGATATTGTTGGAGGTAGTGTATTGGTATGTGATTTTCCCAACCATTTTTTTCCCAACAAATCCTATACTCATACAGTAGCTGCCATGTTTGTTTTGATTTGAGGACCATGTATTTCTCTGATTGGTACATTCGCCTGATAATCTCACCTACTGGAAATTGGATTCTCACCTCAACTATTGGAAGCTGAGGTGAGTTTGGTCAGTACGGCCTTTATTCAGGTGCAGTTCACACCTTGGCTAAAATTTACAAGTACTGTTATTGCTAGAGCTGCAACAACGTCTGTCTCCAATAGAATACAATGGACAAAGGTACAAAAACTGTTTAAGCACATTGGAATTTATGTGTTCCTCCAATTCAAAGACAGTACTACTATTACTACTACTGCCACTACTGCTACTACTCCTAGGGTCTACTACTACTACAATATTTCTGCAACTATGTCCTTGACCTTACCAGCGCATTGAGGTTAATTATATACACGATTAAAATAAAAAACCATTGGGTGTAGCTAGAAGCCCAGAAGTAGCATCGCTATCATTTCTCCTCCTCCTCCGTCTGCTTGAATGTGCCGTGAGATCGTGAAGTCCTTTAATTACCAGCAGCTGCTTGGCCTCCTCTGAAAGCGCGAAGAATAAGAAACAAAGTCGCGATGATAACATTAGCTAGCAGCGCGCGTATTATGCTAGCAGCGCGCGTTTCATGCTAGCTAAATCCGCGGCGCATTTTGATTACGGCTCACGGGCAGCTCATCATCTCAAGCGCTCTTCACTCGCGGTTCTATGAATGAGCCTCGGCCTGACCACCATCCAAAAACACAGATCTGGAATAATGCTAGCCGCTCTGTTAGCGCGGTCAGATTAGCGCTTTAATCAGGCTCACAAGAGGCTTTCCCCCTTCTCAAAATATACCCCCACGGTTTCATTCTCTCCATCCACGCTCCACATTCCAGCACATGACAATGGATTCGGCTGTGATTTGTTGAGGATTAGTTGCTGGTTTGATTCCCATCCAAGTGCACGGAATTGAGCGAGTGATGCCGTGCCAAGGTCAGCAGGCATTCACTGTGGAGTTAATGCAAGTCAATGGAACCTCATGAATGTAATGCAAAGCTATAGGTGGAAGTGATCTAAAATTGTTGCTTCATTGTGGGATACTTGTGAATGAAAGATTTGAAATGGAGAGTCCAAATGGGTGAATAATGATTTTTTTTTCAACGCAATACATCCTTATCCTACAATCTGACAGTGTATTGGATTGTATAGCTAGTTCCCTATATTATCCTATCATGCCTGATTAGTTGTAGCTAGCTAACGATTTCCTTGTGTCCTTCTGCAGGCGTTCATATTTTTACTCGTTATCTTATTTTTAAATATTGGGGGTTTTCAGATTCTGGACTGTGATGACGTCAAACTGCCAGCTGGGGTCCAAGAGTCACATTTACCCACTGATAACATTGTACTTTGCCATGAAATATCTAAAAGGTTCAACCTGATGATTTCTACTGATGACTAGACACGCTAACATACAAAAAAAGTTGTCAGATTGGACCGAAACCAGATTTTAAAGCAGACCTATCCTGCAAAATCGACTTTTCAGAGGTTGTAGCCATGTTATAGTTGTTTCCTCTTTTCATTTACCCTCTCGAAGTTGTATTTGGAGTGATTCGTGCATGTTTGAGCAATCTTTAATGGCTTATTTTCAAGATGCCATATTGCCGATCAACCCACGTTTTCACAGTCACTGGCTTGATTTTATTTTCTTGATTAGTGATACGTGTAGGATTTAGCAGCATCGCATAGTCATTTTTGTACAAATGAAAAAAAATCCGCTAGCATTATGTGCAGCTATCCATTGGAGGTGCCGACATGGCTCTTTGCTGTGATGACGTTTACGGCGATGTCAGCTCCCATTGGACACTGCAGTTTTCTAACGCGGAAATCAGAGTAGGTCTTCTTTAAATAACTATGGCAGGACCCACTTCCCTGGACTTGGCAGGAGCTTAGATGAACCAGCTAAGCTCACCTCAACTGTGCTCTTGACCTTTCCTCTAGGTATCAGTGAAGATTTATGTCAAGAATCAAATTTTGACCTATTTTTTCAATGAATTATTTGTCATAATATTAAGGTCTACTCCATATCCCTGTGGCATTCTGTACTTTCCTTACATTTTTTTCTCAATCCGTTGATGCGCTGAGTGGAGATAGACGTGTAGGTGGACAATTTGTTCTTGTTTGTCACTAAACGGTCACCTATACCACACTTTTGGGCCATAAAACCTACTCTAATTTAACATCGGCAACAACAATTAGCGGCTTTAGCTAGTCCTGGGCGTCAGCCTGTGCTAATGGCCCACTCATCTCCTGCACCTCTGCCTCTTCCTGGGTACAGCGCATCCATCTCCCCAATTGTACCTAATGAGATATCGACCACCAACACGCTGCTCTATCAATATTTCCATAGATCCTCCGCACTTAGATCCAGGATAAGTTATGTGGAGACCGAAATACGGGCGAATATTATGGCTGATCATAGTAAAAAACAAAATCACTTATGAAGATAGTTGGGAGATATATTGAAAAAGGTGATTTTTTTTTTTTTTTTTGCGCTCGCATTTTTGAGGCACGCAAAATCTGAATGTTGATTTGATTTAAAAGAACCAGAAACACAAAGCCTACAATCTTCTAAACAAGAGTATAAAGGGCACTATGTAATGTAACTTTTAGGTGGATAGTCTGCTACCTGGTTGTCGTCATGGAGATGTGATTGCTTTGTTTGGACGTTCCACAGAAATGCATTACTGGTTTTACAAATATCCATGGCGTCAAGTAGGTGACAAGATATTTTTTAACAATAAAACACCTCAAATCTTGCCTGGGATCCAGAAAAAACACTTCTTCAATACTTTATGAACATGTGAGTCTGGTCAGTGGTGAATCTGCCAGTTTCAGATGGACGTGATTGACAGGTCATTTAGCCAATCAGGGACACATATGGTCTGTCTGTATTGGAAAAAAATGAAGGAAAAAATATTACAGGAGACTGGAAAACATTGTGGATTTCTGTAGTGAATCAATGAAGGAAGCACTAAACTCTGAGGTGAGATTAATTAGATTTTATTTGTAAATCATAGGTGACCAATGATCCCCTTCATTTCACATGTCACTTGCACGATCACGTTTGACCGGGCTTGAGACGCAACAGTGGGCGAGGGGACCAGACTGATGTAAATCTGTATAAAAAATACAGAGAGATCATTCTGGATTTGGCAGGCAACCTCAAATTAGCCTGATTCATTCCAGACAAAGCAATAATATCTCTATGCAGACACAGCGGACAAGTTGCATAGAGCACCTTTAATTTTACATTGACCTTTTGTCTGATATTTGAACCTCAACCAAGATATTTACAGACACTTATTAGCACGTTTCTACTAGGACGCCAAGATATTGTCTGAATTTTGACATCGGGATTTTCCAAAAAGAACTGATATAAATTTCTGTCATTATCGCCCACCCGTATTTGTTGATTTACATTCTTTTAGCATCTTACCATCTTTCTGTCTGCCTTTGTGCATAGTCTTCTGCCCACACAAGTAAAGATTTAGCATTGAGCTGTAGTCTTTTTTTGCAAATCTCTTTCCCCTTATCTCCCAAATCCACCAAAGTACAGCGGAATACGTCTCTCTGCTCATATGCACTATGTATGGATCTATTTTTCATTCGAGAAGGCTCAAGTTACAGCAGTCTCGATCTTGGGGAGGAATTGGCTGTTGCCGTGGGAGACAAAGTGTTTGGTCTGACCCTCAACATAAGCTCTGGTTTTCAGACCTGTCAACCCAGGCTGGAAACAGCAACCCGAGCTGGCTACGTTTACATTATGTGCGGTTGAAATGGAACTCTTTGGTTTATTCCTGTCAACATTTGTCGCTTTGTGGTGTAAATGGATTCTCTCACACTTAAAGAAAGCAGACAGCAGTGCATGTGACAGTTTAGCCCACACATGTTACTAAAACATAGTTAACTTAATTAGATGTAACGGCCCCGTACCCCATTTTTTCCCATGTATTAGTCTTTATAAGGAAGTGCACTAAGTGGGTGTGACGTCATCCACAGCGTTCGGCTCCAGTCAAATGAAGCTCATCGAGGCTAGAGCAGTTAAGTATCGAGTATCATAGCAACCAAAGAGGCAATCCGAGATAAAAATACCAGAATCATGTAGAGTGGGTTAATACAAACAAAAAACATACATATAAAACCAAAATAACGGACCTGACAGCAGCAGCTACGAAGAGAGAGGTGACAGCTTTTCAATAGAAAGTGAACTGGAGCCGAGTCGATGAAGTCAGAAGCGCGCCCATGCTCTCTTCCTATTTGGAACGCAGCAGCTAGCAGGTTAGCTATGTCCGTGTGTATATACAGTCTATGATTTGAGCTAAATTTATCTTGCCTCAGTACAGATGTATTGTATAAGCAGCTCTTGAGTTGCTTACATAAGTCAGCTGCTGTTAGGCCACTGCACGCTGACTGCATCTAATTTATTTTTATTGTCAGAAAATCAGGCAGTGCATGGTTAGCATTCTAGTTCTTGTAGCCTTACCGTGACAGCAAAAAAAAAAACTGTCACGGTAAACTCATCACTGTGATTAATTAGGATGCTCAGAATGTATAAGGTACGTGAGGAATAAATTGGATTGCTGCAAACTGTTCATAATGAACTAGTTCTGTTTTTCAGAGAGTAAAAAAGCAGGCACAGTGCCAAAAATCTACCTTAGTTTTTGCGATAGTTTAAAATTTTGGTAAAGTTTATCATTGTACTTCTTTTTGGACATGGGCAGCAGATGTAATTCCATAACTGTTACCTTGCAACCACATTGTAAACAAACGTCAAAACTCGTCTGATTTCTAAATGAGTTATTATTTGATGACCAACATAAATCTTTAAACTGCTAGAAAAAATGTTTGTTTTTGCATATTTGGATGGAATTTTGGATGGAATATTGTGTAGCCTGTTAGTGACATTACTTCCTGTAATTTTCAACTTCTGATAATTTTTTTTCATAAACTGCCCATTGATAAATGTTTGCCGCAGGTACTATCCCAACAGGCCAAGGAATAATTAGAATAACATGAAACCCGGCCGTATGTGTTTTAAACAGAAGGACTGAGGATACAGCCAGCTAGCTTTATATTTTCAGTTTTTGTACATGTTCGCAGTAACACATGTCTCTGCAGATTTTCTCAACGCTTTCCAAATCCTACCCCCGGCTCTCGAGCGCATTTGGTGAGCAGGCTCCACTTAAAAACATAAAATATTCACATACAAGTTAAATCGCTCCCTCTGCTATATCATATTCTTTACATTATACATAGCCCAGGAGTGAGGGAATAACGCATTTGAAGCTGTAGTTTCTTCAGAACGACCACACTTCTCTCTTTCTATTTCTACCCACTATGTGCTGTCTGCAAGCTGTAAGCAGTGCTGGTGTGTCGTTAGCATGCTAGTAGCAGCAGTGGAAAGTTATTCAAACTCCTCTCTGGCTCCTGAAAGCTGTGAATTGTGCTCATAAACTCATCGCTGGGTTTCAGATGACATCACAGCATTGTATGGACCAATAATATTTAATACAGATGGGGGGCAGCTAATATTTATATCGTTAAAATGCTGTTTTTTGTTGTAATATGGCAAGTTCTTGGGTCTAGTCAATAAGGAGAATGATCTGGTTCAACATTTGGGAATTTACTTTTTGGATATTTCATGGCAAAGTACAATGTAATCAATAGGGAATTCTGTGTTTTTTCCCCCATCTGGGAGTATGACATTATCACATTCTAGAGTCTGAAACCACAAATGAATCAGTACTGCTTTTTAAGATGATTAAAAAAAACAATACGATAAAAGACAAGATAAATCTGGTAGCGTGCCTTTAAAGAGCCCATATTACACAGTTTTCTGAGCTATAATCTAAAAGTTATAATGTTTCCTCATCAAAAACAGACCTGGAGTTGTGTTTAGTTTCATTCACACATGTTTAACACACAAACCCTGCAGATTTAGGCTGAGTTCTCTCAAACAGAAAACACTCTGTTCCACCTTGTGATGTCATGTGGTAATACGGGAAGTGCTCCCCTGAGTTTTTAAACTCCATACACCTTCACTAGAATCATTTGGATAATTTCACCCCTGGAATTGCCAATCTCTACTGAACCAAAGGTAAAAAGTGGCTGTTAACTTCTAAACTACCGCTTCATGACGTCACAAGGTGGAACAGACATTACTCAAACATGTGTGAATGAAACAAAACGCAACTCCAGGTATGTTTTTGAGGAGGTAACAGCATTATAACATGCCTTAAAGCTCAAAAGAGTCAATTTTGCATAATATAGGACCTTTAAATGTGCCTGTGATGATGGACAATCCCGCACACGCAGGTGTACATAGTGTCCTTGTGTTTTCTTAAACCTGGACCAATTTGTCTTGGGAGCAGCAACTCTACTCTGAGCTCAGATTCACTGCAATGGCAAAATCCGTCACTATTGTAATGTTTTTGCTCCAAACTGCTTGCTTTTACCAGCAGAGGATTGGCTGTAGACCTCGCCATTAAAAAGCTGAAGGTTTGAAACAATTGGACCTTGTTTTAATTAAAATTCAATTAACTGCACAGCCCTAAAATACATAATATGATCAGTCTCACAGCCAATACCCAACTTTTGATCATTTGACTATAAGAACGCAGTCCGATTGTGAAAAGAACCATTTTGCCTTTTATTGAGCAAACCTTTTATATCTTTTCAGCAGCGTATTTGGAGCCTAATGTTGGCTAGTCTGGTCTTTTTGTTCAAATCGCACAGTCTGGGCAGTATGAAATCATGCCATTGATTTTTTTTTCCCTCTGAGTTGTTGAAATAGCCCAGCCCTGATGAAATGAAAGCATTTTCAATGATCTCTGTAACATTAAAAATAAAGCTCGATGGAATTTTACTGGTGAGATGATAAAAGCATGTTCTACCATCAGATGTGCTTAGGCCAGATAAGTCAAGGCAAGTGTCTATTCTCTCTGTCTCTCAGTCTTCCTCTCCTTCTCTCCTTTTCTCTCTCCTCTCTCTGTTCACTTCTGTCAAGGCTGGCTAATGTTAAGTCTATATGGTACAATATGTAGTCTCTCTCTCTCTCTCTCTCTCTCTCTCTCTCTCTCTCTCTCTCTCTCTCTCTCTCTCTCTTTATCTCCCTCTCTATCCATCTATCTATTGTTCCATTTATCTCTCTATCTCTCTCTCTATATATATCTCTAACTATTTTAACTTTATGGTACATTTTGTAGTTTCTCTTTCTCCCTCTATCTATCTCTCTCTATCTATATATCTGACTCCTCCCCTCTTTTTCTCTTTCCCACTGTCTGTCTGTCTATCGTTCTGTCTATCGCCTCTCTTACTCTCTATGACTCTCATTCCCTCCCTCTCTCTCTCTCTCCCTCTCTCTTTCTCTCCCTCCACCAGTTCTTTCAAGTGCACCCCTGTCAAGGCTGACTCATGTAAAGCCTATATGGTACATTATGTCGTACCTCTTTCTCCATCCCCCCCCTCTCGCTCCATCCATCTCTCCATCTCTCTCTTTCTCTATCACTCCCTCCCTCTGCATCTCTTTCCTCAAGTGCACCCTGTCAAGGCTGGCTCATGTAAAGTCTATAGGGTACATTATGTCGTACCTCTCTCTTTACCTCCATCTCTCTCTCTTTCTCTCTCCCTCTCTCTCTCCCTACCTCTTTTTCTCCCTCCCTCTCCCTCCCTGTCTGTCGCTTCCCTCAAGTGCTCTCCTGTCAAGGCTTGCACATGTAAAGTCTATATGGAACATTATGTCGTATATGGCACATCCCTGTTCGAATGTGGTCTATTTATGTTCCCTTATGAGAGCGCGCCACTCCGCGCTGAAGTGCTCGCGTCTGATTGGCCGTCTTTCAGATCTCGGCGCCGCGCGGCCTTCTGGGTAATTGCCTGTCTGGAGCAGGGGAATAAGACGCGGGCTTTAATGGGATGAACTTTGAGCTATGGACTCGAAAAGGTTTAGATGTGGTCATTCTCACTCTATTAGATCCATTGTGGGCAGCGTAATGCAATGTTCTGTATTTACACGGCACTGCAGAGCTGCACGTGACAAACACATGAGGTGCACTTATAAGAAACACTATGCTAATGTATGCACACTTACGTTATGTTTACCACTGGAGGAGCGCACGCTGCACAGCCCTGGGAACAAAAGACTAAAGGAAACCCAGCGTTAGCAATGTTCTGTTAGATAGAAAATTTATACATTTAGATCATCAGATACAGCCACGTTTGTGTGTCATAGCCAAGATATTTAGAATAAATATTCTGCTGCTATTATTGGGTATGCACCGATCCAGCTTGTTCAGTTCCAATACCGATATCGATACTATGGCTTTAAGTATCTGCCAGTATCCAAAATGAACTGATATCAGTGTAGGAAAAATGTCATTTTTTTCTCTCAAAACAGAGTTGAGTAATGACAGAACTGATCCAGTCATGTTATGTAACTGTTCTTTATCCTGCAACTACTGAACAGCTTCGTATGGATCACAGTTCAAACATAATGAGACGTCCTGGGCCTAGACCAGTCATTAAATAGTCTCATTACAGCCAATTAAAGGCCCAGCCAAGATATCAGCTGAACCGATATCATGGAACCGATGATCCAATAGATTTTCCTGGATCAGTGTCGATATTCGATCCCAGTATCGGTGCATCTCTAGCTATTATCATGTCTGTGCAACAGGGCTGTGGTGGACATGTGGTCTACTAAATGTTTTGTTAGACCCCTCATTATTTTATTGGTAGTGTGTTTTGAGAGAGTAACAGTAGTTTTCGTGCGAGATCCTAAATCATTTTGAGAGCTTTTCTTGGTGGAAAAGGGCATGTCTTAAGTCGACCGAGAATTTATTCAGTCAACTGCAGCCCATCTAGAGCGAGGGCCAGTGCAGAGTTCACTGCCACTTTACTGACCGAATACGCTGTCAAATAACACCTGACCTTTCAATGACCTTTTGTTCCTGATGCCCCGTGTGGGAAACTGTAACTTCGGTCGGTAGTTTTTTATCAAATCTTCATCTTCATCATCATGTTTACAGATTTTGAAGCTCGGAAACTGCATCTGAAGCCATGCGGTGTCAATCTCGGCTGCATTTTTGTATTCTTCCAGTGTGTTTTCTAATCTCAAACCAGATGTAACCTAAATCTTTGCTATATGCCTTCCCTGTCTCAGCCCATATTTCTTTACACGCGTCTAAAGCCTGGTGACTGACAGGGCATTTGTATCCCGCTGAGAAATAATGATGAGGCTGGAGTTTTCAGCACCATGGACAGAGCTTAACAGCATCTACAGCACCCTCGAGCTGTCGCCTTAGGGTGAAATAGCAATCGGCCGCTTCCAGCATCTCAACAATGAACACGATCCCGCTGCAAGTGCATATGGGAATAGGGAGCGTATACTCTGACAATACAAGGTCTCTTGATGGAAACCTCTTCATTTTTTACATAGTTTTAGCTCCTGAAGTCCTGGATTCTTTTGAAAAATCTCGGATCTTGCAGTTTTGGCCTCTCTCTCTGAAGTCTCAAAATTCACTAAATTCACCAAAATTCTGTGAAATTTTTGAAAAAACAGGAAACGAAGCAGGAAGCGTGAGGCTGCTACATATGGACATGATATCAGACATTATTATTATTATTAGTGGTAGTAGTAGCAGTAGTAGCAGGAGTAGTAGCAGTAGTAGCAGTAGTAGTAGTAGTAGTAGTAGCAGTAGTAGTAGTAGTAGTAGTAGCAGTAGTAGTAGTAGTAGTAGTAGCAGTAGTAGTAGTAGTAGTAGTAGCAGTAGTAGTAGTAGTAGTAGTAGCAGTAGTAGTAGTAGTAGTAGTAGCAGTAGTAGTAGTAGTAGTAGTAGCAGTAGTAGTAGTAGTAGTAGTAGCAGTAGTAGTAGTAGTAGTAGTAGCAGTAGTAGTAGTAGTAGTAGTAGCAGTAGTAGTAGTAGTAGTAGTAGCAGTAGTAGTAGTAGTAGTAGTAGCAGTAGTAGTAGTAGTAGTAGTAGCAGTAGTAGTAGTAGTAGTAGTAGCAGTAGTAGTAGTAGTAGTAGTAGCAGTAGTAGTAGTAGTAGTAGTAGCAGTAGTAGTAGCAGTAGTAGTTTGAAGATTTCTGACACAGTGAGAGCTGAGATTTGGGATCAGTTGTTTTCAGATTCTATAATGTGATGATGTTCTTTAGATGTCAGTAAGAGTCAGTATTTCTGTTTTGGTTTTCAAAAGAAATATCTAAGAAAAACCCAAAATGTTAAAACTTCAAATTTATGTAATTAACAAAGCACATTTGTCAGTCATATTTATCCAATCATATCACAAACATGTTTATTAACAATAAACAGTACTATGTAAAGACACTATGTGTCTTTCTGATGTGAGGAGGGCAGTGTTCCACAGTACGGCATGAAATATATCGACGACACAGAGACAAGCGGGTGACACCACCAGGCCAAGTTACAGGTGAGATCTGTGGAGAGGTGACACCACTCAGAATGCATGGTTCTCAAGGTATTTTTAAAGGGCCCATATGACGCTATTTTCTGATCTATGTTATAATGTTGTTTCCTCATCACAAACAGACCTGGAGTTGTGTTTAGTTTCATTCACACATGTTTAACACACAAACCCTGCATATTTAGGCTGAGCGCTTTTCTCAAACTGAAAACACTCTGTTCCACCTTGTGATGTCATGTGGTAATACAGGAAGTGCTCCACTGTGTTTTTAAACTCCATACACCTCCACTGGAATCATTTGGATGATTTCAGCCCTGGAATTGCCCATCTCTACTGAACAAAAGGTAAAAGGAGCTGTTAACTTGAAAACTACCACTTCATGACATCACAAAGTGGAACAGAGCATTGTGAGCTTTGGAGATGTAGACAGACTAATAATAAAGGTTTACTCAAACATGTGTGAATGAAACAAAACACAACTTCAGGTATGTTTTTGAGGAAGTAACAGCATTATAACATGGCTTAAAGCTCACAAGAGTTCATTTTGCATAACATAGCGCCTTTAACCTATTGAAACCCGTATTTGAAAGCAAAATGGATACGTTGATGCCATATTGTGGAACATTCCAGACAAAGCAATAACATCTCCATGGAGACAAGCAGGTGACAGACCCTCCTGCGGGACATGTTCAAAATGTGTAGTGATGAATCTTGATTTTAAAACCTAAATCTAAAATTTCATCATCCTTTCATATCAGCACCTTTTGCCACTCGAGTCGGCGCCGTGAGCGACAGGAGGCGTCGGTTTGGGGGCAAAGTGTACAAAACGTGGCATTCTAGTCAGCACTACGGCCCGCACTTCAGCTAATGAGAAGCCAATGGTTCGGCTCCTAACTACACCAAGATAATGACCATCTCCCCGAAACCATGGCAACAGCAGCACCCCGCAACCCCTCACCACCTCTCCTCCTCCTCCTCTCTCTCTCTTCGCTCTTTCACCCCACGCCGAAATGAGTTTTGTTAAATAACATTGACTAAAATCAATGCTGGATCTCTTTGAAAATTAATAACTTTGTTTTTTGTTTTTTTTTTCTTTTTTTTGTGTAATTTTAAGTCATGCATAAAACATCATACCTGGGAGCAGTATCATTTTCTACAGTGCTTCTGGGTGAAGTAACGCCTTGTCAGAGAGAGGAAAATCAACGTCTAGACAAAGTGGATCTGATACAATAAGGACAACGGGTTTAAATGGCGGCGCTGAGACAGTTACAGATATGAAATGCTTTTATCATAGTCTCAGCATCAGTGACTTTTGCTTCTTTTACTTTACAATACAGCCAATCTGTAGTTCTATATGGCCATCCCTGCATATGCTAATTATTAACACTTTTGTTTTCATTAGTGTTTTTAGTTGGCCTGTCACAGTAATTACAGTTGAAAAATACACTATCTAAAAAGACACTTACGCTTTTTTTTCCTCACTGTCTGTCATGAAATCAGACTAAACTTTTCCTGTTTTAGATCAGTTAGGATTAGTAAAATTATTTCTATTTGCTAAATGTCAGAATAATAAGAGAAAGATATGTAAAATTGGCTAAAAACAGGGATTGATCGGCAATATGGCGTCTCGAAAATAAGTGATTAAAAAAATTGCTCAGACGTGCACGAATCACTCCACATACAACTCCGGGTGAGTAAATGGTGAGGGGGAACAACCGTAACATGGTTAAAAGCTCTAAAAAGCCGGGATTGTTTGGGTTGTCTGAGGGTTGAGTGGCGCTGTTAGCAAAATCTATTAGAAAGTACTGGTTGTAATGTGGGTCATTTTGGTTCAACATCTACTGTGGATCAATAGGATCAAAAATTTCGAACTCCAGCCAGAAAATATCTCTAAAGGAACATTTTTTTTGTGTCTCAATAAAAAAGCATTTAGCCAGGAACTATTTCACCATATTATACTCAAAACATGCAAAGTGTACAGTATCTTTACCTTTGCTTCAATATATTTAGAGATGGAGAGATATGGTTTTTTCCATGGCAACCGATAGCCGATAAATTCTCATAATATTTTGGAGCCGACATGTGGGGCCGATTTTGATTATTTTCCCCAAATGATGCAAATTTAAAATAAAAAATTTACTAGAAACTCACCCCGAGCCCTTTTTTTTATTACAAACCTATAATAGAGCTGCGTAGTCACATTTTGTGCAGCTGTCTCTTCATATGAAAGTGTTAATATAAAGTTTCGTGTGTGTTTTCTAGGCAGTAGATTGACCAAAACAAAATGTCGACCTATGCTGGAGATTTAAGACGAATACAGACGTCGAATACAGATACAGACCGATATATTGGTCTATCTCTCTATATATTTGTATTCTTTTTCTGTGCATGTCTTTGCTTTTATTTTACCTTTATTATTCATTGTTTTATAGTGCGCCATATCACCAAAGCAATTTCATCCTAAAATAGCATATATAAGACTTTACAGTTCCCCCTTTTTACTAACACTTCATCAGAACTACATTTTTCCAAAGTTTGCCCAGACAGATTTTCCAGTCAAACATCTTCAGTTTTGTTTTATTCCCAAAGGTCCTTTTTCTTCGCTGCTGTACTGCGCCGCTTGCACTCTCCTTCACTTCCCTGGCAGTCCCAACGGAGCGCTACAACTGTTAGCTAGCGCGCACCCGCCCGCTGTGCCCGCGCCCGCTCATGTGAGGACTCTGTCGGATTCTCTCCGCAGCCCCTGACAACATAATTACACTGCTAGTGCTAAGGATGAGGATGTAGTTTGTAGTTCCGCGAGTGGTGAGGAAGCATGAAACGGCCTCTTGCTAACACCGCTAACACCAGACAGATAACAGGAGGGGTAGTAGCAGTTGTGTAGGGCAAATCAGCACCTTGGACAGCGACCGGCCAATTAGAGCTGACCAGACGAGACAGTTAGGCCAGGCATCATAAGGGCAGGGTTGGGTAAGGATACGAGGGTCTATGGGGTAATGACCGGGAATAACGCAGGTTTTAATGAGAGCGAATAGGAGAGAGGTTGACTTTTAATAAGAGGGGGGGGGGGCGTCGCAAGATAACCATATGCAATCTGTAATAAGTAAGCAATTAGCGCTGGTTTTGTCGCTAAAGTTTGGAAGAGATTGAATGATGTAACGATGGCAGTGCCGTGTGGTGGCGTATGCTGGTCAGTCAGTGCTTGGAAAAGTTGGTACATTAATTGGATGATAATTAGAGCTGTCTCTCCACCGTTTATAAAAATGTGAGGTTAAATTGTTCGTTCTCCAATTTTAGTTTATTTATTTGCGTGTGTACGTGGGACAAATAGAAATTATCTGCCGCTCACTAGCCTGATCTGCAGCTGTCTATACATCCATCTTACAGATTGTGGTACTTTGTTGTATACGATGTTTACAGCGTTGTACTGTAAAGGGACAGGCGGGAATAGGCTCCTAATACCACTTTGGACATGAAAATTTTCCAATAAGGAACTTGTTTTTTGTAGCTTTAGATCAATTTCGTGATTTAAAATGTCCAAAATGTAACATAATCATCCACAGGTGTCTTAGATTATAACTATATAACAACAGTGGTGGAATGTAACAAAGTAAAAGTAGTGAAGTACTTAAGTATACATTTTAGGTATCAGTATAAATGGATATTTTTTACTTTTTCTTCACTACATTTGAGAGCAGGTATCTGTACTTTCTACTCCACTACATTTTTGAACAGGACTGAAAAGTAAAAGTATTTTTATTATTGTATGAGACCTGCTGAAAAGTTTGAGGGGTTATTTTTTACACGTTCATAATTTATGAGACCTGTGAAAAGTTTGAGGGGTTATTTTTTACACGTTCATAATTTGAGCAAAGACAAATATATAAATAAAAACGGCTAGAAAAAAAAAGGTTGATTCAATCGTTTCTGCTGAACAAAATCCAGCACAAATCTGTATCAAAATCACTACATTTGAAGCTTTATTAAATTTCAGATTCTATGGGAAATACTTTCACTTTTTACTCTTTAAGTACATTTTTAAACAGGTACATTAATACTTTTGTAGGTTTTATAAGTAATTCTTTTTTTTCATGTGATACTTTTACTTTTACTTGAGTATTTTTTGCTCCGGCATGTGTACTTTTACTTAAGTAACAAAACTGAGTACTTCTTCCACCACTGCATAACAGACAAAAGCCAAATATATCTCCTTTAAAAATGATTGAGGCCTAGTACTACTTAATGACGGACTTAGGATATTCATGAAGTACTTCCTAACCCTGGCTCATGTTTATAGGAGTTCACTTTTGGTGTCTTTTGTGTAAACCGACCCTAGTTGTAGAAGGTCGATATGATAAATGCGTTGCCCACTTTGGGTGCAGTTACTTTAACACAGCAGTATTGTTTTCCATCTGGAGCATTAGTGGGGGTCTCGTTCTCGTTGGCGTTTTATTTATAGTTGTATTTCTGGACTGATGTTTTGTTTTACTGCTGTGGACGTTTTAATCCATGTTATTTGATGGATCTGTTATTGCTGTTAGAACATTAGCAATTTGTCTTTCTCATCTGTAAACATAATCATAATGTAGCTTTTATTGCCAGTGCGTTTTATCCATACGCAGTGTTTGTTCAATTTGATGGTCTGTTAATGGTTTTGTCCATGTTTATTACTCTCACAAGTTTTGCTTTGGTTTCCTCTCCTGTAGCAGTACAATCAGTACAATGTTTGCATATGATGACGCACATGAACAGTACAGGTGGCACTCCCCGCTGACAAATTGCTTGTATAGTGTCTTCCTGTTGTCCTATCAACATAATAGCGTGTTAGGCTAATCCTGTAGCTAGTTACTCCTTACCATGGTAACTGTGGGCAGCAGTAGCTCAGTGGGTGTTTGTCCACTGATCTCAAGGTTGGCGGTTCGAATGCCGCTCTCGACTTAAAGCATTATTTGTAGAGCGGTCAGATCCACTGAGCCACAGGTGAATGCTGTCGTGTCCTTGGGCGAGACACTTAACCCACCTCGCCCCTAGTGTCTGCGTACACTGGTGTATGAATGTGTGTGTGAATGGGTGAGTGGTTCCTTGATGTAAAACACTTTGAGTGCCTTGAAGGTGGAAAAGCGCTGTATAAAAATGGGACCATTTACCATCTTCTTGGCTCAAAATCTGGAGCTTAACTTATCCAATTCACGTCATTGTAAGGTATTGCAGTGTATATCAAATACCAATATGTTTTATTAGAAAATGCTTGAAATGCCTCCACTAAAACAATTTTTACGGTGATGCGGAGGGCTATCTTACTACTTCCTATTTACTTAATACCAATCCAACAAATTAAAATGACCATACCATAGAAAAATATACATATATAAAACTGCTGAATAATTAAAGCCCCACAGTGTAATATCATCGTCAAAATTTTAAATTGAAATAAATGTCATTATTTTATTACGGGCATTGTTTAAGGCACTAAATGATCTTAAACACATACATCTTGCGTTGAGGGGGCTTGTCTCTCCACAGACATGACTCGTAACTTTTTTGGCGTAGTGTCCGCCACCTGCTTGTGACCTATGTCTTCTAACAGTCTCCCTCTTCTTTCTGTTTCCTCGTCCAGCTGCTCCCAGAGGAATCACTGCGAGCGCGCAGACGAGCCGTACCGCTTCGCTGCGTCTCTGAACCAGTGCGTGAAGGCCACCGTCTACCCCGACAGCATCGCGGTGTCCGAGCCCAGCGTACCTGTAAGTTATACACCAGCCGTTTTAAAACGATGTTCAATAGGTTGGGTTCATGGGACATCACTTTACTGTAGAATCCCTGTAGTTTAACATAGGACAGGTCAGAAGTCTATGGTGGAATTTGCTGTTTTACCGATTTGGTTAATATCTCTGTAATTACTGGGTCTGTCCACATGAAACAAAAACTGTCTCAAAGTTCAACGTCTTCCCTGTCAGCACAAATTAACTAAGGTGAAACTATTTTTTTTTATTTTTTTGGTCTTTAGTTTCAAAAAGTGGTTCTACTATTGGACCCCAAAGTTGAAAAGATTAATGTTGACAAGTTTGTGGTGTCAATCTCAGTGGTGGAACATAGCGAAATAAAAGTAGTAAAGTACTGTACTTAAGGACAAATTTAAGGTATCTGTACTTTACTTAAGTACATTTTTAACTGAGTACTTTTTACTTCACTACGTTTGAGAGCAGGTATCTGTACTTTCTACCACTACATTTTTGAACAGCACTGAAAAGTAAAAGTATTTTTTATTATTGTCTGAGACCTGCTGAAAAGTCTGAGGGATTTATTTTTAACACGTTCGTTTCGTTCGTTTGAGCTAACAAAAATATACAAATAAAAACAGATCGAAAAATGATTGAAGTTGAACAAAATTCACCTTATAAGACCTCAAAATATGTGCAAAATGCTTTTAGTTTTTACTCTTTAAGTACATTTTTAATACTTTTACTTAAGTCAGTTTTTCATGTGATACTTTTACTTTTACTTGAGTATTTTTTTGCTTTTTGTACTTTTACTTAAGTAACAAAATTGAGTACATCTTCCACCACCGGTCAGTCCTCAGAATATAATGGTTTGTGGCTCATATGTTTGGATATTTCTCTGAAAAACTCAGTCTCTCACAGAGTTACACAGACCCCTGCCCTCCATCTGAAACTTCTAGAACATGAAGGCAACCAATCCAAAATGTCCAATCACTGTTTTACACAAATTAAAGATAAAAATAAAAAATAAAACCCCATCTATTTCCTTACTTCCTCCCACTCAGAGACAGATTGCGTTTGGTGAGCGATCCCACATTGCCACGTAGCAGTTTGTGTGGATTTGATTGTGGTGATGCATAAACATTAGTGGGAGAGGGTGAGGAGAGCAGAACATGTGGGCGTCACAGTGTGCATATGCTGCCTTACCCAGCAGTCCATATGTGTGTGTGCCAAGTGTGTGTGTGTGTGTGTGTGTGTGTGGGCGAGGAGTGGGAGTCACGGGGAGCAGGGGGCAGGGATGGAGGGATGGAGGGAGAGCGAGTGAAACAGGGGGGAGAGAGAGAGAGAGAGGGGGGGGGGGGGGGAGGAGGAGGGGGGGGAGGAGAGAGGAGAGGAAGAGGAGAGGATGCAAGAGGGGGAGAGGAAGAGAGGGAGAGGAGGAGAGAGAGAGAGGAAGAGGAAGAAAGAGGGAGGAGAGCATGAGAGGGAGAGGAGGGGGA
>KN479790.1:31952-64519 GCA_000787095.1 Periophthalmodon schlosseri
GAGGGATGGAGAGGGATAGATTGAAGTTGAGAGGGAGAGAAAGAAGTAAGTTAGCAAAACAGAGAGAGAGAGAGAGAGAGAGACCAAGGTGCAGCTCTTTCCACATGGGCAGAGGGATGGAGAGAGAGATGAAAAGAAAGTGAGACAGAGAGAAAGGAGAGAGTGTGTGAGAGAGAGAGAGAGACCAAGGTGCAGCTCTTTCCACATGGGCAGAGGGATGGAGAGAGTTAAAAGAAAACAAGACAGAGAGAAAGAGAGAGAGAGAGAGGGAGAGAGACCAAGGTGCAGGATATACACACAAAGAGATGGAGAGGGAAAGCAGAAAGAAAGAGGAGAAAGATAACCTTAAAAGATGGCTTTCTACATGGGCAGAGGGATGGAGAGAGTTAAAAGAAAACAAGACAGAGAGAAAGAGAGAGAGAGAGAGGGAGAGAGACCAAGGTGCAGGATATACACACAAAGAGATGGAGAGGGAAAGCAGAAAGAAAGAGGAGAAAGATAACCTTAAAAGATGGCTTTCTACATGGGCAGAGGGATGGAGAGAGTTAAAAGAAAACAAGACAGAGAGAAAGAGAGAGAGAGAGAGGGAGAGAGACCAAGGTGCAGGATATACACACAAAGAGATGGAGAGGGAAAGCAGAAAGAAAGAGGAGAAAGATAACCTTAAAAGATGGCTTTCTACATGGGCAGAGGGATGGAGAGAGTTAAAAGAAAACAAGACAGAGAGAAAGAGAGAGAGAGAGAGGGAGAGAGACCAAGGTGCAGGATATACACACAAAGAGATGGAGAGGGAAAGCAGAAAGAAAGAGGAGAAAGATAACCTTAAAAGATGGCTTTCTACATGGGCAGAGGGATGGAGAGAGATAAAAGAAAATGAGACAGAGAGAAAGGAGAGAGTGAGAGAGACCAAGGTGCAGGATAGACACATGGAGAGATGAAGGGGGAAAGCTGAAAGAAAGAGGAGAAAGATATCCTTACAAGATAACCTTCCACATGGGCAGAGAGATGGAAGAGATGGAGAGAGAGAGAGAGAGAGAGAGAGGAAGGAGAGTGAGAGAGAGCGGGCAGGAGAAATTGATTAGGGATGGAGAGGGAAGGATTGAGGTAGAGTGGGAGACAAAGAAGGAAGTTAGCAAAACACAGAGAGAGAGACCAAGGTGCAGCACTTTCCACATGGGCAGAGGGATGGAGAGAGACAGAGAGAAGAGAGAGAGAGAGAGAGACTAAGGTGCGGGATATACACACGGATAGATGGAGAGGGAAAGCAGAAAGAAAGAGGAGAAAAATAACATTAAAAGATAACCTTCCACATGGGCAGAGGGATGAAGGGATGGAGAGAAGAAAGAAAGAAGTTAGCAAAACACAGAGAGAGAGAGAGACCAAGGTGCAGCGCTTTCCACTTGGGTAGAGGGATGGAAAGAGATGAAAAGAAAGCGAGACAGAGCGAAAGGAGAGAGAGTGAGAGGGAGAGAGAGACCAAGGTGCAGGATATACACACAGAGAGATGGAGAAGGAAAGCGGAAAGAAAGAGGAGAAAGATAACCTTAAAATATAACCTTCCACATGGGCAGAGGGATGGAAGAGATGGGGAGAGAGGGGGGAGAGGAAGGAGAGGGAGAGAGAGTGAGCAAGGGATGAGGGATGGAGAGGGATGGATTGAGGCAGAGAGAGAGAGACCAAAGTGCAGCACTTTCCACATGGGCAGAGGGATGGAGACATGAAAATAAAGTGAGACAGAGAAAAAGGAGCGAGAGTGAGAGAGAGTGAAGGAGAGAGTGATTGAAAGAGAGAGAGAGGTGCAGCTTTCCAACGTGGGCAGAGGAATTGAACACAGAAGGAGAGGTATATGAAGGAGATGGAAAGAGTAAACGGAGTGCAGTGATCCACATTGGCAGGAGGATGGACAGAGGGATAGAGAGAAGGAGAGAAATATAGGTTGAGAGAAAGAGGGACAGAGATTGAAAGAGAGAGATAGAGAGCGCGCAAGAGGTTAAGGATGGAAAGGGAAGGAGAGTGAATTACAGAAAGAGAGAGAGAAAGGCAGAGAGAAAGAGGAACGGAAAGAGGGAGAGAAGAGAGAGCCTGGCACTACTTCACACAGTTGTGCACATGTGGACGTGTAGTCGGTAAATATCAGCAGGGAGAGTGCGGTTTTCAGTGTTTTTGACCCTCGCTAAAGGACAGATCACAATTTAGGCTGTGGCTTTATAAATAATTAAGTCTTCCATGATGCTCCATTAGCCCCAGTTGAATAAAAGCATTACCAGAGATTAAAATACCTACCTAAAAATAGCCTGATAATGTGTTATAGTAGCAGCTTCAGAACACAGTGACAGAGACATTAGGTGTTTCAGCCTCTGTTTCTAAAGGCAGTGTTTTTTCACCGTATTATTTATGTTTGAGGCCTGTAAAAAGACGAGAAGCGGCTACTACATACTACATACGTATACAGGTTAGCGCATTCGGCTCTGCTCCTCCGCATGATTTGTCCAAAGTTTCGTTTTCGCTCTTAAAGCTCCGTGAAGACATCGCAGAGGTAAAACAAATACCACCTCTGTCATTAATAATGTTTCGGCTGTTTTAGAGTCTCCTCGGTCTGTGTTTAAGCTGTTCTGGACGTTCGCTGCAGCGTTAGCAACGTCAGGCGCAGAGGATGCTGTATCCCTCGATCTATTCACCAAATCCGATCCAAAAATTCCTAGATTGGCTTACTTATAAGGAATTACCTTTTCTCATTAGACAGCTGGGGTTGACTATTCCAACTGCATGGGGCAAGTGTAGACTATACTCATTTAAATTCACCAAGTCTAACCCTCCCATGAGTACAAAGGAAATGGGCTACGTTGTGTTGCTAACTAAAAACAAAATTCCAACACCATCTAAAATCTTGTAAGGTCAAATGTTTTTGTTTCCATGCCAGCCCGATACGCCCCGGGTCACTCCACCTCCTAATTTTAACACACATTCACCCTTTACTAATTGCGATCTCCATGACAACTTGGAAGCGATCGGAACAACCAACCTTTATCACCTTTATTTCAAAAAGAAAAACCCCTAATTAGTCCCAAAATCCTGCCAGCAATGCCATTTTGCGGCAGGGAGACCGGGCCACCAACTCTACAGACAAGATTGTGTTTCTGTGTGTATTTTGTTACTGTGTTGTATGTTCGTGACAGATTCGAAAGAGCTAATTAATGTGAGAGGTTACTCCGAGAAACGTGACTCGAACAAAGGACAGTGATTGCTGTGATTGCCGTAATCATGCCTCCTCTCCCGCGCACCTCAACGCCGAGCAACACAAACAACCCAAAAACACACACGAGAAAAAAGGGATTACGGTTTTGAATGAGTATTGGCTAACAAGCAAGGTAGCTATCGTTTAGCATTTCAATGTCCCAGCAGCTCCGTGATGTTGAGAAAGGTAGATAAAACAAAGACTGAGACTTCAAATGGCTACGCCCCCCAAAAATAACGGTTAATGGCAGAAGGCGACAGTAGCTCAGTTGGTAGAGTGTTTTTGCCCCTTGGTCTGCAGGTTCGAATCCCGTTCTTGACGTAAATGTGGTTGTGCGGTTGTGCGGACAGGTTGGCGGTGGGATTCCAGCTCCCACAGATGAATGCGGATGAATGACACTTAACCCATCTTGTGTGGGAATGGGTGAGTGGTTTCTTGATGCAAAGCGCTTTGAGTCCCTTGAAGGTAGAAAAGCGCTATATAAAAATGTGATTTACCATTCACCAAGGCCGAGAAAAGGACACAGGTTATGATCCAAATGCATGTTTTTATAGTTTAGTATGTGTTTTTTTAAATTTTCATCGCAGTATCAAAATTGTTATGGAGTATTGAGCCTTTTCCCAAGCATTGAAACTGACTACTATCTATCTACAAATCTTTCAATGTCAGGCTGATCTGTTGGACAAATGAGTCATCGCTATTCAGACATTATACTTTAAAACTTCACCTCCATTTCCAATGAGGCATTTAGGCGTTGGAGCTCCCTCTAACGAAAAATGAACAATGAGATCTACAAATTAATTCCTTATCCCATGTGAATGCTATGCTAATAGAGCCATGCGTTCATTGCAAACACAATTTGACCTCAGAATGAGACCGGTGATGGTTTATGGACTTAAAAACTGCACAGGGGTAGTCCGGAGTTTTATCTGTGATGCAACTAAACCAGCAATATGTGAACAGAGCATTTTTGAGACTCAGAAAAGATGACTTTGGGTTAATGGATTAATGAAGCAAGCAAAAATACAACTCTAGGTATGTTTTTGATGAAGGGACAGCAATATTAAATGGTTAAAAGCTCAAAAAAGTCAATTTTGCATAATATGTGTTCTTTAAATGAACCTGGTATGCCATTCGCTGTTCGCTATATTTAAAATCATTGAGTCAGTAACTGTAAATCGTTCGGTATGATTTTATTACTGAATATCGCATGTGGACAGTGACTTGAGTTCAAAGTTAGCTATATCTTTGCAGAACTCAACTGCCCAGATTGCCATTACACCCCTTTATATTCAACCTCACACAGGGCGCCCACATTTTCAACGTTGGGACACACCTGCGTTGGGTTGGTAACAATAAACTTGTGAAAAGAGCGTGTAATTAAGAACTGCTTTACTATTTTTAACAATTTTGTACATTTCGAATACTTTTTGGGGATAATTCTGCTTTATAGTTTGATTTCAATATTACCGTTTATCGTCTATATTTACTTCAGCAATGTATCGCACTTCAAAATTTGTTATCGTGACTGGTCTGTTGAGAACATTATTAAGCACTTGTTTTGTTCTCAACTCACTTGTGAATCAGAATAGAACATGAGAGGCTTCAAGCACATTTTTCTGTATTTGAACAAAAACATTTCACAATATATTACCCTTTTTACTGTTGACGGGGATCAAACGGGTCAAAAATAGGGACACTTGGGACATTTCTTGTACAAAACTGGGTCATATCACTGGTTTTGGGTAAATCTGTTGGGACACGGGACACGGTCTGAATGAGTACAGGCTAACAAGCGAGGAAGGTACCGTTTAGCATTTCAATGTCCCAGCAGCCCTGTGGTGTGTTGAGAAATCTAGATAAAACAAAGAGTGAGACTTCAAATGGCTACGGCCCCCAAAAATAACAGCTAATAGCAGAAGGCTGACAAATGCACAGCGATAATTATCCAGGCAAGTGAGAGCTACCGAGCCGGATAGCGCCAGAACGCATGTATTTATAGGCAGAGCAGCTGAAGCCTCCAGTCTTTAGTGTCACTGTTCTCTGGAGGATGGCTTCAAACAATTAACGTGTGGTGTTTGTGTTAGCTGTACTCACGGTAAAGCTAATTTAGGCTGGGGAAGCTGATGTGTATAGGTACGTCCTGTATAGAACTGCAGTTTCACTTTGAAGTATTGCGATTTATGTAATGTAACTAAGCAAAGAAAGAAATGGTAGCGTGAACTTTTAATGTTGATTGAAAATGTCATGCCTTACAAACATAAGGTCTATGGAATAATATAATGGCTTCCAGTGGTGGAAGAAGTACTCAATTTTGATACTTAAGTAAAAGTACAGATACAGGGGCAAAAAATACTCAAGTAAAAGTATCACCTAAAAAAATACCCATTTAAAAATGTACTAGTACTATGTAAAAGTATTTTATGCCGATTTTGAGATCTTATAAAGCTTCAAATGCAGTGATTTTGATACAGATTTGTGCTTTTCAAATTATGAGGTTGATAAAAATAAACCCCTCAGGTTTTTCAGCAGGTCTCAAACAATAATAAAAAATTCTTTTACTTTTCGGTCCTGTTCAAAAATGTAGTGGAGTAGAAAGTACAGATACCTGCTCTCAAATGTAGTGAAGTAAAAGTAAAAAGTATCCACTTTAAAATTTACTTAAGTAACACAGATCCCTCTCTCAAATGTAGTGAAGTAAAAGTAAAAAGTATCCACTTTAAAATTTACTTAAGTAACGCACAGATACCTAAATTGTTGGTTACGTTCCACCACTGATGGTTTTATACTGACACTTGCAGAGGATCTATGCTCATTTTAAAGGTGCACTATGTAACTTTTCTGGTGGAGTGTCTGCCACTTGGTTCTCTCCATGGAGATGTTATTGTTTTGCCTGGAGTGTTCCACAGTATGGCATTAAACATATCCATCTTGCATTTATTTGAGTACAGATGTTTTTATTGCTAAAAATAGACCTTAAATAACATGCATTCTTACTGTAAGCGGGTTCGCCTCTGCACATATCTGACCTGTAACTTCATGGGAATAGACAAGTAAAAATACATACTGCTGAACATTCTAGGCTAAGCAGTGGCATCGTCATGGAAACAAGCAAGTGGCAGACCCTCCACTAGAAAGGTTACATACCGGTACTCAGTGTTGTCAGCTACACAGAAAATTCTACAATTCTAAAATTCTAGTAATCAGAACTACAGTAAACATATTATGAAATTTGCCATAGCTTTAACAATCCCTAAACCGTGTCACCTCTCCTTACTGGAACAATAGGTTTTGGAGATAACTGAATGATTTGCTCTCTTCAATAAGACCTTGTCAGCTTTACACTTTAGTTTATGTCCATCTATAAATCTATCTATAAATAATTGAAGCACATAATAAAGCTCATATTGTCCCCCCTTGGCTTGTTTACAGCTGTTGGTGAAGGTGAGCGATGTTCCAGACCTCTCCGCTGGAATCACCTGTTCCTTTGGTAACCTGACCGAGGTGGAGGGCCAGGTCAATGCCAACCAGATCCTGTGTGTGTCCCCCGCGGCTAAAGACGTGCCCCTCATCCCCACTGACCAAGGTAAGGCTCGCTGTGGAGGTCAACAGTAACTACCAACCCCCCGGTTATAGTAAATTTCTCATTCATTTTTCTCATAGACGTTCAAAAAAAAAAAAAAAAATGATAATACTAAAAGTTTGCAAGCTTGCTAATGGCTAATCGGCTACATGGTAACTAATGACCACAAGACCTTTGTGTGTTCAACATGTGTAAATGAAACAACACACCACTCCAGGTCTGTTTGTGCTGAGGAAACAACATTATAACAGATATCAGAAAATAGTGTAATATGGGCCCTTTAAATAATTGTAGTCATTACTCTTTTCAAACTACAATTTCAGTTAATTTGCAATTAATATACATTGAATACAATTTTCTTGAGCACATTTGTCCCAAAAGCAAAAATTTCATTTTGAGTCTAACATTTCAAGCCTTTGCTCAACAGAAGCCATTTTGTAAAACTCAACTGTCCAAAATGTCATTACACCTGTTTAGCTTCTCTAACCTAACATCTGGACCCTCTCGTCCCTCGCCTGGCTGGATGACCCGTGCCTGGCTGTGGTGGCTCCCGCCCTGCTGTGGGTGGGCCTCCCTCTGTCCCTTTGTTGAGTTGGCTCTGTCCCTTAGTTGAGTGGCTCTGGCCCTACAGTCTTGAACTCTCTCTCTATCTGTAAATTGATGCCCATTAGTCCTGGACACATCTGCAGCTGCCCGTCCATGAGAGTGGATCTCTCCTTCACTGTGGTTCTCCTCGAGGTTTCTCTTTTTCCCACTGGGTTTTTTTGAGCTTTTCCTTGCTGAGGAGGAGGGTCTAAGGACAGGGGATGTTCTGGAACAGTTCTCCATTTGCTTGTTTTCTGTTGATTAATTTGCTTGTGGAACAGTTTCCATTTGCTTGTTTTCTGTTGATTAATTTGCTTGTCTGTTTCTCTTTCATTGTTGATTTTCTAACTTTCTGTTGGTTAAATTAATTCTCATGCTCAGCCCTAAGAGGCAACTGCTGTTGTGAGTTTGGGCTTTACAAAAATAAATTGAACTGAATTGAAATTTATTTGACATCTTCAGAACCCGACCCACTCTACCACTCACTGTTACACTGTCAGTACACATTATAACCATTACATCCATAGCCCATTGACCCTAAACCTCTGGCGTGTTTCATATGAGCGAGCATGGTCCATCAGAGCAGGTGGCAGGTGGCAGGTGGCTGGTGGCTGGTCAGGTTGGCGTCTCCTGGCTCTCTATAGATGACCCGTAGACCATTAAGCACTTGGACTGGGTTGATACAGTGGGCACAGCTCCAGTGTGAAGGTCCAGGCAGGCAGATGGAGCTAAGATGCAGGGATCACACAGAATTGGTTAGGTGGACCCCTCAGTGAGATGTCTTCTGTTTTGGATGTGGTTTCCATTTTCCAAAGTATCTCGAGTAGAGCTGCGTGATTTTGGGAAAGAAAATGAAATAGTGATTTTTCTGACAAGTATTTCAGTTGGGATTAGATTTGTGATTTTAAAAGTAGAGTCTGTTCAGAGAGTGCATTGTAAACAACTCCACGAGCATTAGCATTTGAGAGAAGACTGAATTATGAGCTGTAGCACTAATACCAGAATCTCATTAATTTCAGTTTATAGAGTTCTAAACTACAGGTACAAGAATTTTCTATAAAAAAGACAGGATGATTTGTTTTTTGCAGAGGACACTCCATTATCAAAACATTAAATTCAATTATGATATATTGTGCATCACTGATCTCAGCCAATACATACTGTAGACTGTATAAAGAAGTGGACTAAGAGTATGCGGCGTCACCCATAGCGTTTGGCTCCAGTCAAATGAAGCTCATCCAGGCTAGAGCAGTGGAGTGGATTTCCATATCTGGAATTCCAACTTGCTACAGCCAATCTGTAGTGAGGCTATTGAAGGTAACTCCCCTTCCCGCCCGCACTGCTGGTTTAGCAGGGAGTGGGCGCTTAGCAACGCTGTCAATCAAACCTGTTACTAACGCTAACGGGAGTGACCACAAGGAAAGAAGGTGCCTAATTGGTTGTTATTAATGTTCATATCTTGATTTATGGACAAAATAGCCAAATAAAACCACCAGGATCACGTTAATCATCGTTAATACAAACATTTTAAGACCAAAATGATGAGCCTGATAGTAGCAGTTACAGAGAGAGAAAAAGAAAGTGAATTAGAGCCAGAAGCGTGCCCATGGTCACTTCCTATTTGGAACGTGGCAGCTAGCAGGTTAGCTATGTTCATTTATATATACAGTCTATGAAACATACCAATATAGAAAATACAAGTTGTATTACCTTTATTCAATTAGCAAGATTGATTCATTGAGTCATAGTCAGACTTTTTTTTTTGAGGAGGAAAGTGATAGTTTAAGAAACAATGGTAAGGTTTTGGTTCTGCTTGCATGGTAACTCCAGACTGAAATCCTCTGTATAGGATTAGCAGTCTGGCTACCACTCCTCAGAACAAACCATATTGACGCGTTGGAAACAGAGGAGGTCACTGGTCATCTATCATTTAAAGGTCCTATATTACACAAAATTGACTCTTGTGAGCTTATAGCCATGTTAGAATGTTGTTACCTCCCCAAAAACTTACCTGGAGTTGTGTTTTGTTTCATTCACACATTTCTGAGTAACCGTTTATTAGTAGTCGGTTTACATCTTCACAGCTCAAAATCCTCTGTGACATCATGAAAGTGTAGTTTTCAAGTTAATAGCTACCTTTTACCTTTTGTTTAGTTTGGCAATTCCAGAGGTGAAATTATCCAAATGATTCTAGTGAAGGCGTATGGAGTTTAAAAACACAGTGGAGCACTTCCTGTATTATCACATGACATCACAAGGTGGAACAGGTTTTAAGACCCCAGCCTAAATATGCAGGGTTTGTGTGTTAAACATGTGTGAATGAAACGATACACAACTCCAGGTCTGTTTTTGACAAAGAAACAACATTATAACATAGATCAGATGAATTATGAATAAATGAAACAACCTTCAAACTTGACCTTGTATAGCACTTTCCAAAAGTAACAACACATCTATAACCTAAAAAGTACGCATTTTCTAATGTATCTAAAATGTATTGTTTCTGCAGTTTCGCAAACAAACCTTTCACATAACCTTAAATGGGCTCAATTGTAAATATCCACATAAAATTAATCATTGGAAAGCCCAAGAAAAAATATGATAATCCCTCATAATATAGCTCACATTGAAATAGCATGACCTTTTACTATATCCCCGCAGCACATTTCCATAAATTTAGCAGCGGCAGCAGCGGCAGCAGTGGCACCGCGACTGTGCCATGCGTGTATTTGCAAACATATATATCATTATGAATACTAACACCTGTTGTTTGAGCACAGAGATGGCTGCAGGGCGACAATAGCAAACAGCCTGAATAATAGATGAGTGGATTTCTATGTGTGTGCATTGGGAGCTTGGTAATCCATGCTTCTGAATGGGTAAATGGCACCGCTGTTTGCCCAGAGCTCCCCAGCGGCTCCTCCAGCTCGATAAGCCAGAGTTATTGGATGATTCTGACTTATTTTATTCTGGTTTGGGTCTGATTAATTCCGCTCATAATAAGCGGGGATGAGTTGCTATTGAAAATCTATGCTAAACATCTATCTATTTAAGTGCTCTGATCATTTCAGTTTTCACCTACCCCCTGTCTCCGCCCACTTCAGACTGCGGGTCATATATGTTGGGTTCAAAAATGCCATATGACCTTTTTTCAACAATAAAAAAGTGAATTACTAACTTGTTAATATTGCTAATTATTCACGACAGTTAGTTAATAAGGGCTTTTCACAACTCGCATGCTAATAGTGCACTTCCTGATTATTGGACAATGCAGTGCTTTATAACCCGATGCTCTATAACTTGCTCAAATACATGGAAACAAAATCGATATTGCGATTTACAATGAACAAAATAAAAAGTAGGGATTATAGTTAGAGTTTAACACTAAGTATCTGAATAAAAGTGTAATGTGTCTGCTTTAATTAGCCAAACTAAATTTTTTCAGAATATCAGAATTTGCTTTGAAGATTTTTGCGGTTTTGTTTTTATAGCTGGTTTCGCCCATCTGTCGTTATCATCAAATATTCGCCCAGACAGCTACAGGTGACCGGGGCCGGTAGCACTACTTTCACATATATTTTCTCTTTATTTATCACAGCTTGGTTGGATTTCCAGATGTCTTGAATGTAGTCTTTGAACCCCGCCTTGTATGTCATTTGCTTTGTGTGCATATGTCTGTGTTTGGGGTCTGGGTAATCCGTGCTTCTCACTGAGTAAATGACAGTGGTGTTTGCCTGGATCTCCCTTGGGGGGGCTCTGCCGCAGCCTCTAATATGATGTCCTCCCCCAGGTAAATGTCAGCCAATCCCCCTTTGTAACCCCTTCCTCCATCCATCTGCCTCCATTACGCCCAATATCTCCCTCCACATGTTTGAATGTGTGGATTTTCACCTTGCGTGGTCTCCCCAGGGCCCTCCCATCTGTATCCTCCATCTTAAAGGGCCGGTACCTGATTTTTTTTCTATATATATATATGCAAAATTTGTCTTGCTCCAGTACAGATATATTGTATAAGCGGCTCTTGAACTCAAAATAAGTCTGTTTACTAGGGTTGCAATGATTAATCAACTAGTCCTGAGTATTTGACTATAAAAATTGTAATCGTTATATTTAAACGCATACGAAAAGACCTTTTTATATCAAAGACAGTGGCATTATCAAATCAAAATATCCAAAAAGAATGAACAATTTCTCTCCTGTAAATATCATAGACTGTATAAAGAAGTGGACTAAGTGAGTGTGACGTCACCCATAGCGTTCGGCTCCAGTCAAATGAAGCTCATTGAGGCTAACAGTTTCGGGGGCGAATTGGGAGCCAAGTTCCATATTAGGAATTCCGACCGCGAGTATCATAGCAACCAGAGCCACTTCAGAGCGAGGCTGTTGCAGGTAACGTCCCTTCCCGCCCGCACCGCTTGTTTAGCAGAGAGCGGGCGCTTAGGAACGCTGTCAATCAAACCTGTCGCTAACGCTAGCTCACTAATCGAAAAATGTACCACTGACTTGTTGACTACTAAAATAATGGTTAGTTACTGCCCTACTGTCCGCATTTAATTAAGTGTGTTCTTACCATGCTAGTTGTTGTTAGCTTTAGCATGACAACAAAACTCTCCTCTGAAAATGCTGAAAAGGCCTTAAAAACTCATTGCTGTGAATAACTAGGATGCTCGGAACGCATAATCTTAGTAAGAAATAACTTTGGACCGCTGCAAATTGTTTTAAATGTACTAGTTCTGTTTTTCACATTTTTAAGACAGTAAAAATCACGTACTGTGGCTTTAAGTCACTCCCCCCTCCCACTTTTTTGAAATGCTGGCCTATTTTTTACACACACACACATTGATTTGGCTGCAGAGATGACCTGGGGATAGCGGTAAATTCAATCAGAGGTGGACATTAAGGGTAACAAGATGGTTGGACAAATCAAAAGTGAAGGCGAGGAGGGAGACGAAAATGACTCCACTGATGTCTTTTAAATGAACACACACTTTCTGCACTAGAATGGAAATCCAAGTAGTGGGGGGGTCATTGGAGAGGTCCTTAGAGGCCAATGTTGAGTAATACAAGTCAGTCAGGAGTCGGGGGGAGATGGAAGGGTGGAATAGTGTAGAGGGGTTATTCCCATGGTGCAGCCACAGAAACTGGTACCAAACAGTGGCGGCCATGTTTTTACTGTTATTCAATTTAAACATACATATAAACAAATGGGCAACTGCACTCATTTTTACCGTTGTGTTTATTTTTGCTTCACTTGATTTTGCATTGGTCCTCAAATGCCCATGTCACTATTATGAAATATTCTTGAAATAACAATAACAATTTTGGCTGATAAATAACTTAATATTTGAGGGACTGTGTACAAATAAATATATCGTGGGCGACAGTAGCTTAGTTGGTAGAGCGTTGGATCTGATCCGAAGGTTAGCGGTTCAAATCCCGCTCACGTCGTTGGTAGATCGGTCAGATCCACTGACCCACGGGTTGGTGGAGTAATTCCAGTTCTCACAGATGAATGCTGCCCACTTAGCCCACGTGTGAACACTGGTGTATGAACGTGTGTGAATGGGTGAGTGGTTCTTTCGCTGTATAAAAATGTGACCATTTACCATCTCACAAAAGAAAATATACATAATTTGTACCTGAAATAGCTACTGCTACTTTCCATCTGATGTAAAATATTTGTCTTGTCACCTTGAAAACACTTGCATTGTTAAAGAGCATGGTCACCTCTCCACAGATCTGACCTGAGACCCAGCTTAGAGGGTTTATACTAGTTTAATGAAGAAATAGGCGACAGTGTTTGTCCTCTGATCTGAAGGTTGGCGTTTCAAATCCCGCTCTCGACATGAACATCGTTGTTAGAGTGGTCAGAACCACTGACCCACAGGTTGGTGGAGCGATTCCAGCTCACACAGTCTGCCATTGTGTCCTTGGGCAAGACAATTAACCCAGCTCACCCCTAGTGTCTGTGTACACTGGTGTATGAATGTGTGTGTGAATGGGTGAGTGGTTCCTTGATGTAAAGCGCTTTGAGTGTCTAGAAGTTGGAAAAGCGCTGTATAAAAATGTGACCATCTATAATCTCACAAAAGAAAATATGATTTGTACCAGAAATAGCTACTGCTACTTTCCATCTGACCTAATTTCTTCCTTGCAAACTTCCATTCTTAAAGAGCATGATCACCTCTCCACAGACCTGACCTAGCTTAGAGGGTTTAATATTGTGAAACATTCCAGGCAAAGCAATCAACTCCATATAGATAAGCAGATGACAAATCTTCCATCAGAAATGCCATATTGTGCACCTTACTGTACAATATGCTGTATAAAATAGACCATTCTAATAATAGTAGAGTTATTTTTGCATTTCTGAGAAAAATACATTTGATGAGAACTAAAAAAAATCCTCTAAATCCTGACAAAATATGCTAAACTTAGATCAGTTACAATTTCCCTACTGTCAAAATTATCCACATATTTGCCACGCCATCTATTTCTATGACCACTCAATAGTTTTTATTCCATCTCTGTGTGTTATTCCAGACTTGTGAAGCAGAAGAACTGATTTCCAACAGGTGCTGTGCAGAGAACAGGGCAGAGAGGGTCATTTTAGACGCCCACACTTTGAATGCCATCTGAAATGCACTCACTCATCTCATGCATATACACAAACACTTATTTATGGAGCTGGCGGTCCCGTGGGAGGAGGAGAGACGGTTTTTGCGCATGTATGTAAGCCTGCGCTGTAGTCGAACCAAAGTGAGAAGAAAATACAGTCCTATCAGTGTATATGTGGTGATGAGAGATGTTTACTGAACTGTCACTGACCTATATACAAGTAAATGAGCTTTATTTACATTCAACAGAAGTTTGTGTGTGCATAGCAGAGTTGGCATTGGGTGATTTGAATTCAAACGAGCCGTGTTGTTAGGTCATTGATTTTTCCTTTCATGTAAATCTGGCTCCCTATGGTCAACCGTTTCTCTGGTCTAGGGATAGGGGGCGCTCTGGGGTAGTTATCCATCTGCTTTTTTTCCTGTGAATGTATCAGACAGTTTAAGACTAGACCATGGACTGTATAAAGAAGTGGACTAAGGGAGCGTGACGTTACCCACAGCGTTCGGCTCCAGTCAAATGAAGCTCATCGAGGCTAACGGTTATAGCGGCGAATTTGGAGCCAAGTTGCATATTAGGAATTCCAGCCGCAAGTATCATAGCAACCAAAGAGCCAATCTGGAGTGAGGGTGTTGAAGATAATGCCCCTTCCCACATCTACTCCCTGCTAAACCTGCGGTGTGGGAGCTTAGCAGCGCTGTCAATCAAACCTGTTGCTCACGCTAGTGGGAGCGACCTTGGGGAAAGCGAAATAAAAACACCAGGATCACGTAGCACGGGTTAATATGAACATTTTAAGACCAAAATGACGAGCCTGACAGCAGCAGTTACAGAGAGAGTTGACAGTGTTTCAATGTAAAGTGAATTGGAGCCAGAGTCAGTGGAGCCGGAAGCGCGCCCATCCTCACTTCCTATTTGGAGAGCAACGGCTAGCATGTTAGCTATGTCCATTTATATATACAGCCTATGAACTACACTGAAAACTCGCCTCTTCTCCCTGGCATTTAACACTAGCTAGACAGGATATCATGGTGTTTTTTATTGTTATTTTCCTATGTATCGTGTTATCTGTGTATTTGTATTTGTTGACTTTTTTATGTGAAGCACTTTGGGCAGCTGAAGTTGTTTTAAATGTGCTGTATAAAACAAATTCAATTGAGTTGAATGTTGGTCGATCTGCTTGTCTGTGATTGGCCAATGATTGTCTCAGCGTTTGATTCTTTGAAACTTTCTGTTGGTTAAATCAATCATTTTCATTAGTTCTGTGAGACGACTGCCATTGTGATCTTAGCCTGTACAAAAACACATTGAACTGAACCGGCTGAAATGTTAGTCAAATAACGCACGTGTGAATATTTTGATCTACTGTTGAGCTGGTGGCTTAACAGCAACAAATCGTGAAATGAGTGTTCTCATGGTCAAAGCTTGTGTCTGGAAGGGCATCCAACACATTTTTTGGAGCAAGGGTACAGAATCTATTTAATAACCATATACATGTTTTTCATATACAGTGGTGGAAGAAGCACTTCATTTTGTTACTTAACTAAAAGTACAGATACAGGGGCAAAATAATACTTGCGTAAAAGTATTACATGAAAAAAATCTACTTAAGTAAAAGTATTGAAGTACCCATTTCAAAATTTACTTATAGAGTAAAAAGTTATAGTATTTTGCGCAGATTTTGAGGTCTTATAAAGCTTCAAATGTAATGATTTTGATAAAGATTTGTGCTGCATTTTCTTCAGTAGAAACAATTAAATTGATGGGGTTTATTTTTAGCTGTTTTTATTTCTGTGTTTTTGTTTGCTCAAATTACTTAATTTAACGTGTTAAACATAAACCCCTCAGGCTTTTCAGCAGGTTTTAGGCAATAAATAAAAAAATGCTTTTACTTTTCAGATACAGATACCCAAAATTTTTGTAGTATTACTTTACTACTTTTACTTTGTTACGTTCCATCACTGTTCATATTTCCCAAATGATTATTAGCATTTCATCTATGTCTCTAACATCTGAAGTTAGACTAATGTCATTATGTCATTATTCACATTTCATCCTCAAACTGGGACAAATGAAAAGGTTGTGTTTGCAAGGAAATCTGGGAAAGTGAATTGGACCAGGATACAGAATCTATTAAATAACCATATACATGTTTTAATATATCCTAAATTACAACTAGCTTCCCACTAATGATTCTGAAATTAAAATAGACGGCCTAGAGTTCACTAGTTGACCCCTGGTTCTCCCTCTCTGTCTCCTCAGACTGGTCGGGAGTAGAACTGCGTCTAAACTCTAAGGAGACGGGACAGATGCTGATCAGCACCGAGGTCAAGTTCTACAACTGCAGTGTTCACCAACTGTAAGTATCCCTCTACGCCTCCCTCACGCTCTTAAAACTCTCTCTTTTCCCTCTGTTTCCCTCTCTCTCTCTCTCTCTTTCTCTCTTCAATGCTCTCTCTACCCGCTTCTCTCTCCCTCTCTCCTCCTTCCACTTTCTCTCCCTCTCTCTCATTCGCTCTCCACTTCTCTGTCTGTATCTCTATCCTTCTCTCTACCCCATCTATCCACTCTCTTTCTCTCCAACCCCCAGTCCTCTTCTCTCTATGTCTATCTCACTCACTCCCTCTCTCCAACTGTCTCACTCTCTCTATATATATATATCCTTCTCCCCCCTTCCTGTCTCTCTCCTCCTTCTCCACCTCTCTCTCTCTTTACCCTTCTCTCTACCTTCCCCATCTTACTGCCCTCTCTCTACCCTTCTCTGCCTCTTCCCTTTCTTTCTTTCTCTCTCTCTCCCTCTCTTCTTTCCTCCCTCTTCCCCCTCCTCTCTCTGTATCTATCTCTCTCTGTCCCTCCTCCACGCTCCTTCATCCCATTTACAGACTCAGCCCTCTGCCCCAAACCGCTCCATCGATTCTGGGAGAATTAGTTACAACTTGTCCTCCACCTCAGGCGCCCCAAAGTTTCCGAAAATATCTTTGTGTAACTCGAGCGGCTGAATGCAGGGACAGGAAGATTCACCGCTGTTGTCCTGAATGCAACTTCTCTATAGGACAAAATACTGGATATAGCAAGTACTTGGTTTGGTTCCATCTAAGTGTGGTTCATTTAGCTTATTCTCACTACTTATTACTTTTATGTACTTACTTACTAAGTACAAATTAGTCTCACAAAAGAAAATATGATTTGTGCCAGAAATAACTGCTGCTACTTTCCATCTGAGGTAAATTATTTGTCTTGTCACCTTGAAAAATCGTGCATTGTTAAAGAGCATGGTCACCTCTCCACAGATCTGACCTGAGACCCAGCTTAGAGGGTTTAATACTAGTTTAATGAAGACATGGGTGACATTAGCTCAGTTGGTGAGTGTTTGTCCACTGATCCGAAGGTTGGTGGCTTGAATCCCGCTCTCAACATAAATATCATTGAGCGGTCAGATCCACTGACCCACAGGTTGGCGGTGCGATTCCAGCTCCCACACATGAATGCTGTCGTTGTGTCCTCGGGCAAGACACTTTAACCCATCTCGCCCCATTGGTGTATGAATGTGCGTGTGAATGGGTGAGTGGTTCCTTGATGAGTGCCTTGAAAGTTGAAAAGCGCTATATAAAAATGTGACCATTATATAAGTAATACAGTATTTGAGACACAGGTCAAAAGAAAGAATGAACTAACAGTAATTGATCAGTAACCCATTTCTAGAAGCCCCTTTACAACCACTAGCTGCCTTGGGGCAAATTGGCAGAAATTTGGCAGCTGTAGCAGGCCTCAACAATAAATACACCCTGCCACATGAAATCCCTTGCTCAAGTGCACCAAGGTTGTATAAACGCTGTTAGCAGAAATATATCCATTAAACTGGAGCATATACCATCCCATTCCACCTCCCACAGATGAATGCTGTCGCTGTGTCCTTGGGCAAGACACTTAACCCATCTCACCCCTGTGTCTGCATAAATTGGTGTGTGAATGGGTGAGTGGTTCCTTCATGTAACAATCTATCAACAAAATAAACCCCACAAAAATAATAATAATGATAGTAATCTTGATCTCGACCTTTTTCTTAAATAATTTCATTTTTCATGGAAGTTTCCCCCTGGTTTTATAAGGATTCAGGCTCTCCTCCTTGCTGAGCTCCTTCCTGGGTGTCAGATTGGTTGTGTCACTACCTGTACTGACAGGAGGAGGACAGAACGAGGAGCAGGGACGTAGCATAACACAGCGCTGAAGCTAGCAGGGGTGACTGGATCTCAGCATCTTGTTATTTCTTTTAGCATGCCCTGATATTACTAGTCAAAGGTGTAGTCAGAGCTTGCTTTGTGAGATAAAATCTACTGCATCTGTGCCAAATTAAAAGCAAACTATGTAACTTTTCTGGTAGGAGGTCCGTCATCTGTTTGTTTCCATGGAGATGCCATTGCTTTGTCTGGAATCTTCCGTAATATGGCATTATCGATCTTGCAATCTCACTGCGAGTGGGGTTCCATCTCCCCAGATCTTGTTGCCATATGATGTTGGCTTCAGCTGTAGAATCTGGAAACCTGAAGCAAGGAGCTCAGGCAGCTTTCTGATTGGACAACCCATTATAAATGTGTAGGATTTAACTATGTATAGTCCCAGACCTAATAAAGGCTAAGCTCACAGGGCCCATATTACGCTCTTTTCTGATCTATGTTTTTTGTGTTGTTTCCTCCTCAAAAACATATCTGGAGTTGTGTTTTGTTTCATTCACACATTTTTAACGCACAAAACCTGCATATTTTGGCTGAGTTTTTCTCTCAAACTGAAAACGCTTTGTTCCACCTTGTGATGTCATGTGGTAATACAGGAAGTGCTCCACTGTGTTTTTAAACTCATACACCTTCACTAGAATCATTTGGATGATTTGAGACCTGGAATTGCCAATCTCTATTGAACTAAAGGTAAAAAGTAACTGTTGACTTGAAAACTAGCAATACATGACATCACAAGGTGGAACAGAGCATTTTGAGCTTTGGAGATGTAGACAGACTAATAATGCAGGATTACTCAAACATGCGTGAGTGAAACAAAACACAAGTACGGTATGTTTTTGATGAGGAAACAACATTATAACATGGCTTAAAGCTCACAAGAGTCAAGTTTGTGTAATATAGGACCTTTGAAGTATAATACATTTAGGGGTAGAAGTAAGGTAGTAAGGAAGAAAGTAAGGACTAGGACAGGTACCCGTATCCCAGTTTTGGAACCACTCACTGCCCTATAGCTCCATAAGACTGACTGAGGCTGTCTGAGCTACACAGAAGACAATTAGCATCTCAGTGATCACCTTATGTAATGGGCTAACACGCATGTGCACATTGACTTGAAAAGGTCACGTCTCCATCTTCCACATCTCTCCGCTGTAGCCGCGCAAGCTAACTGTACTCTCTGCACTAGCCTGGAGGAGAGAAGCAGCTCTCCTAGTTCCTCACTTTTGCACCAATGAATATTTCACGACGACAGAACATAACCGCATAACCTAAAAGAATGAACAAGGCCAAACGGCGTCTCCTACAACTGTTTTTGAATAGGCGGGGTTGTAAGTGTCAGCAGCTAATACGAGCTGTTAGTTCTTTAAATGGAAAGGAAGCTAGAGTATTGTTACCTCATGAATTTCACATGCAAAATTACTACATAAATATACATGGTGTGATCAATTAGAGATGAGCCAGCTGTACTATGGCAGGTACTATGTGTGTGAGTGAGTAGTAGCGACACAAATGCTCACAGCTGACAGCAAAATATGAGAAATGCCTTTCAGCTATTCAAATTCTGCTTGTCCATATGATTTGGAGCCAGTGCGGATGATGTATATTTAAATGAACATTTTATTCACCAACAAGGCAATACAATGTATTTCTTTCATTTATCATCACAAACAGACCTGGAGTTGTGTTTTGTTTCATTCACACATGTTTAACACAAATCCTGCATATTTAGGAGAGTTCTTCTCTCAAGCAGAAAACACTGTTCCACTTTGTGATGTCATGTGGTAATACAGGAAGCGCTCCACTGTTTTTTTAAACTCCATAAACCTTCCTAGAATTGTTTGGATAATTTCAGCCGTGGAATTGCTGATCTTTACTGAACGTAAAGGTAAAAGGTAGCTGTTAACTTGCAAACTACTGCTTCATGACATCACATCACATTTTAAGCTTTGGAGGTGTAGACAGACTGATAATAAAGTGTTACTCAAACATGTGTAAATGAAACAAAACACAACTCCAGGTATGTTTTTGAGGAGGTAACAGCATTAGAACTTGGCTTAAAGCTCACAAGAGTCCAATTTGTGTAATATAGGACCTGGAGGTTTTTCTGATATACCCATATGATACTTAATATAATAAAATAAATCGGAAAAAAATGGTTTAATGCCACCTATGCTTTCAAAGGTGGACTGTGTCACTTTTCTGGTAAAGGGTCTGCACTTGTTTGTCTCCATGGAGATTTTATTGCTTTGCTGGAATGTTCTACATAGGAGATTAAACTTATCTATCTCCATGGAGACAAGCAGGTGGCACCATCAGGCCAAGTCACAGGTCAGAACTGTAGAGAGATGCGCCTGCTTGCAGTTTGAATCCAATCTGAGGTATTTTTAAGCAATGTAAATGGCTCCAATTGAATAAATGCAATTTTAATGCCATACCATGAAACGGGCAAAGCACAACCATTTCCATGGAAACAAATAGGTTGCAGACTCCCCACCCATAAAGTTACATATTGCACCTTTGCCCACAGTAGATATTTTTCTGCAATCAGTGCTTTCCAAGAAATTGTGTTCTATTATTTAAATGTGCTAGTAATGGTATACATACGGTCTATACATAGACACATGCATTTACATAGCACATAACAGACGCTTGTGCAAACAGCTCCTGGATGTAATTACTCCACTCTTGAACAATACAAGGCTAATGCTAATTACAGAACTGTGTGTCCTCATCACTTTACATTTGCACACTCCTGTTTCTGCCCTTGTTTCCTTGGCCAGTGGACCCCAATGTCACACACACTGTACGCATATATAACACACAGCTTAATATATGGCAGCAGTATGTTATCGTGCAGACGTGGGTTGTCAATGAGCTGTCAATTTAAACAGGACTAAACCAATTATAACACGGGGCAATTATGAATGTTGAACCTGGATTTAAATAGTAAACCAGATCTAAACCAGGACAAAAGCAGTTCTTAACCATGACTACCCTTGCTTACAATAAGAATGCCTGTTTTTCAAAGTACTGTATTTTCGCTATAAAAATGCCAGTAATTGGATAAACTCAATATTGATAAGTTTCATGGTTTAATGCTATGACGCTAAATCCAATCTAAACCATGTCTCAATCAAAACCAAGGGCGCATTCGCATTTGTTCTGGTTTGGTCCTGGTTTGATCCTAGTTCACTCCTTGTGCAGACTTGGTTTGGTCCTGTTCAAGTCCTGTTGGAGTCCAGGTTTAGTTCCAGGTTTAGCCCCAGTTCAGTACCAGTTCGGTGTGTGTGTAAGTACAAACACCCTAACACAAATCACACTAAGTACGTTTTCGACAAAACCAGATTTGAACTCTGACTTGTTTTAAAATGATTAAACTAGAAAACACTATATCAAGTTATGTTTTGGTTATTTGCCCACTTCTTATTTCTCCCTCTTTGTCCTTGAGCATCTGACTCCAGTCTCACACATACACAACTGACACACTGCATTAATATACACCACCACAGTATAAATTTATGCATCAGTTAAAATAGGCTTGGCAGCTTTTGGGTCCAGTGCCAACCTTCTGCAGGGGCTCACCACAACAGCCGGTACCACTCGGGATCTGAACTCATTTCCTTTGTGCCCACCTCTCTTCACATTTTGGCAGAGTCTTTTTGGTGCCCCTCTTGTCCATATAAAAGGCTATAATAATGCATGGCGTTTTGTGTTGTGCAGGTGTCTGTCGTGTGTGAACAGTGCCTTCCGGTGCCACTGGTGCAAATACAGAAACCTTTGCACCCACGACCCGTCCAGCTGCTCTTTCCAGGAGGGGAGGGTCAACGCTTCAGAGGTGAGTACAAACATCTTTTAAGTATTTTTACTCTAATTAAGAATAGAATAAGCTAATTATGTGAAATGATGTCAACGTCTTTATGTTGATTTTTAAAACTACCATCAGCAAGTTAGATTTTTTTTTTTTTTTCATTTATAGACCCTTTTCATGGAGCCAGGGGTGTAAGTACCAAATTCTGGGCCCTGGGCACAAACCATCATGGTGGGCCCGAACTACATGTTATCTAATGAAAAATGCACATTGCAGACTTTATAAGGGCCCCCTCTCTGTTCTGGACCCTGGGTAAATGGTACCGTTTACCCCCCCAGTCCGACGCCCCTGCACGAAGCCGCCCAGCTAGTTTCCAGTTCTCTCAAAAAGTGCAGAGCCGCTCTTCATGCACCATTCATTCTCTGAGGTTTGTTAAATAAATCAATATTTAAATATCAGACAGCAGACAGCAAGTTACAGATGGGTGATCACAGACGGCATGTTAAGACCTACGATGATGTAAGCACTTAACCGGTGGAAACTTGTCTGTTTATAAAAGTATATGTTTGTGTCTCGAAGCTACTGGTAGTCTAATCTAAATATGAAAATAGAACACTAAACAACTTTATGAAAATACATCTGATGACAAGTCCATTGTTTTTCTGTGCAAAATCAGTCAGATTGTAGCACTATTTTAACATCATTAATTCATTTTGATTTCAGTTAGCATTAGCTTCAAGACGCAAATACCTACTTTTCTAAACACAGAAGTTTCCACCGGTGAAGTATTCACATGGGACTAAAGGTCTTCACATGTTGTCTCTGAGTATCTATCTGTAACTTGCTGTCTGCTGCCTGGTATTTAAATACTGATTTATTTTAGCACAATTCAGTTAATTTCCAATACACAGTGAATGGAGAGGGAAGTACGACTCCGCACGTTTTGAGAGAACCAGAACTACCCAGGCGGCTCCGTGAAAAGGGTCTATAGATGGCCCCTCCCCTCACCTGGCATTTGTTCAGACACACTATCAGACAGAAGTAACGCAGATAGCATCTAGTGGTGTTATGTGAGAATACAACAGGGGCGGGCTGGACAATCTAATTACAGATGGTAGCTTTAAGAGAAGGAAAACTGTATCATTATTTGTATTTAAGTGCAAAAATATAGATGGGGGAGGGGGAGGGTCACCGCCTCCGAGGTCAGTACAAACATTGCAACTTTACAGCAATTTTTACTGTCATAAAGAATAGAATAAGCTAAATATATGAAATTATTATGTTATCCTTTTTAATAGAAAGATAAGTGTTATGTAAGTGTATGAATAGAAAAGGAGGGAGGGTCAACGCCTTGGAGGTCAGTACAAACTTCACAGCTTTTACGTTATTTTTACAGTTAAAAATTTAATCAGCTCATTATGTTAAACTAAGTCAACTTCGTGTTGTTTCATGTTGCTTTTTATGAGAAAGAAACTGTCATTATTTGTATGTATGTGCAAGAACAGATACGATTTGAGAAATAACAGCATAAGAAAAAGTGAAGTATACTGTAAATTGCCTCTTTAAGAAGTCATGTGTGTAGTAACCATTCATGCAAAGATTTATGCCATAGACTGTATAAAGAAGTGGACTTTAGTCTCTAGTGGTTATAGGGGCAAATTTGGAGCCGAGCTCCATATTTGAAATTCCGACCAGAAGTATCATAGCAACCAAAGAGCCAATCCAGAGCAAGGCTGTTGAAGGTAATGCCCCTTCCCGCCCACACCACTGGTTTAGCGGGGAGTGGGCGCTTAGCAACGCTGTCAATCAAACCTGTTGCTAAAGCTACCAGGAGCGACCTCGGGGAAAGAAGGTGCCCGATTTGTCGGTTATTAATGTTCATATCTTGATTTATGGACACAATAGCGAAATAAAAAGACCAAAAAAAGACCAAGATGACGTGCCTGACAGCAGTTACGGAGAGGGGCGACAGTTTTTTAATAGAAAAGTGAATTGGAGCCAGAGCACTTCCTATTTGGAACGCAGTGGCTAGCAGGTTCGCTATGTCAGTCTATGGTCTATGCATTTTCTGATAACCCACAGTACTGATTTTGTAGTATTGTTTATTCTTTTATTAAGTTTAGCTAACATACAACACATTGATCAGTGACAACAAGTTGACAGCGTTTCTTTCTTTAATGAACAAGAACAAAGGAAACTGTTCAGAAACTGTTGAAATGGGTAAAAATCAGGGCTGTGTTTGCATCCAGACCTGATTGCTTACATGAATAATAAAAGTAGACGCTTGATTATTAACTTTGTCATCAAGAATTCCACCTTGTTTTTTATGTTCCGATGTTAGCATGCATTCATATGTATGAGTGAGGCGGGGAATTACAGGGTAGAAGGTACATACATTGTCAGGGTACATTTTCACTATCAAGAGACACATATTCATGAATAAAAAAAAAATAAAAAATGGAAAAATACAGATTTCAGTTGTGCTACTTCTAGTTTAGGCTATGCTCATTTACTTCAAAATTAGAATATTTTACTAATGACCAAATATATAGCTAATATATATGACCCTTTGTAGGTGAAGTATTTTCAACATTTAGGATTAAGGCAGACGGCATCATACTCAAAATATGTATGTGTGTATTTCAAAACTACTACTACTACTGTTACTATTTCCACTACTACTTCTACTACTCCTTATACTTCTACTAGTACAACAACAACTACTACTCCTACTACTGCTACTAGTAATACTAATACTACTAATATTCATAATAACTAGGAAATACATGATAAAATGTTTTTAAAAAAAGACCAAATAGAAATGGATAAAATGCTTTTGTTTGCACTCTCCACTTCTTTCACTACTACTGCAACTCCCACTACTAACACTAATAAAAACTAGAAATTTATAGTAAAACAAACTAAAAAATGAAGTATAAAAAGATAAAATACATAAAATATTAGCTGTAGCTCTTGTTTGCTTTTTCTCCAGGCCATCCTCAGGGCATGTCCACACACGGAGCTCGCTCAAAAGCGCTCCTCCATACCGCCCAAACACTGCTTCTCATTCAGTCTTTTGTTCCTCGCCGTAGCAATTAGCAGTCTATTATCTGCCAACTTTAAAGTGTCTTAACGCAATCACTCTGCTCCGGTCAGTCTCAAGCCCCTGATTTAAATAGCTGCTTTTAAAACTCTTCACTGGATGTCACTTAGAATTTGGACAGCGTGCTATAGCTACTGTCTGCCATCCAAGGTCATACGAGTGGGGCTTTTGTGCTAACTTACTTTTTATCCTCACGGAACCCCGCAATTTGGTGTATTTTAGAGTAACTTCGGAGAATTAAAAAGTTGTTACCATAGACTGTATATATAAATGGACGTAGCTAACCCGCTAGCCGCCGCGTTCCGAATAGGAAGTGAGCGTGGGCGCGCTTCCAGCTCCATCGGCCTTGGCTTCGGTTCAGTTTGTATTGAAAAAACTGTCACCCCTTTCTCTGTAACTGCTGCTGTCAGGCTCGTCATTGTGGTCTTTAAAAATTTCATATTAACCCGCTCTACATGATTCTGGTATTTTTATTTCGCTATTTTGTCTGTAAATCAAGATATGAACATTAATAACAGACCAATTACCAGCACCAGGTTTGATTGACAGCGTAGCTAAGCCTTACCTTCAACATCCTCGCTCCAGATTGGCTCTTTGGTTGCTATGATACTGGTTGCATTATGTTTTAGATTGATGTGAGAAACGTCAGTACCTAGATAAATAAAAACATGATATAACGGTTTGCTATGTAGGACTATATACTATAGGCCTCATATATATAAATATTTGTTTCTTTAACCTTTATCTGAAGCACTTTGGTCAGCTGAAGTTGTTTTAAATGTGCTATATAAATAAACTTCAATTGAATATTTGTAGTAGTTCTTGCAGAAAGCAAGGCACCCAATGACTACAAATATTGAGAAAAATAAAAAGTGTTACATTTTCGTTACTTTATATAACATAAAAGTAATTATACCTCTGGCATGTGAGACCTCTGATTATTTTCTTGTCATGTTTGAATTCAAAAGCATCACAAGTAAAGGCGTTTGTTGTCGTTTCTGTCCAGGACTGTCCTCAGCTGGTGCGCTCAGAGGAGATCCTGATCCCGGCTGGAGAAGTGAAGCCCATCACCCTGAAGGCCAAGAACCTGCCCCAGCCTCAGTCTGGACAGAGGGGCTATGAGTGTGTGCTCAACATACAGGGGGTCAGCCACAGAGTCACTGCTCTGCGCTTCAACTCGTCCAGCGTGCAGTGCCAGAACAGCTCGGTACATGAACGCTTTTTATTTTTTTTATCTTTATTCATACAGGGAGAGCCTAATAAGAGCACTCAGACTCTCCTTTTCAGGTTCAGGTGACTATTTGTACTCGTAGGTAGATTTGTTTTGCAGCAGTTTGCAGGTTTGGCATCAATACACATTAAGACAATACACACACATAATCAAACATTTAAACAGTCACACTGGCTCAATGTCTAGTACATACATTCAAAATATAAATGAGTGCCCTGTTCAAACAGAGAAATACAAACAAAAAATCAAAACAAATAAGTACACAAGTCCATTACAATATAATACTATTCATGGTTTCCAGAATGATGTAAAATCAGGACCGTTGCCATAGCGAGCAACAATTTAAAACAAAATATTAGATCTTTTCAAGGGGAGATAGTCCTTGAAATGTGGCATATAACAGGAAACTGAAACAGATGAATATACAGCTGCCTGCTAACAATTCCAGCTTAAGCATTTGTGTGGTTGGTGGATCGAGTCAGAGCCTGGTTCAAGTCCAAATTCATATTCTTTTTGATGTTTTTAATAGCTCAAAATGCCACAACTTTCACATACACTTTGTTACACATTTTTGCTCTAGCATTGTCACTGCAAAAAATATTCTAGTAGTTGCAGTCCATCATTTCATGTCCTCTTAAGGAAATAGGTTTTCTGTGAGTAAAAACAACGACAACAACATGGCTTCCTCCACATCACTGTCCATGAGTGTCAGAGTGAGGACGTTAACATCGTTGCCATAGCGATTAACATTTCAAAACAAAATATTATATCTTTGGAATTGTGAAATGTCCTCAAAATGTCGTCTATAAATACCACAGGTCGGCGTTGCGAGTCCAGTTCCCACAGATGAATGCTGTTTTTGTGTCCTTGAGCAAGACACTTAACCCTCCTCGCCCCTAGTTTCTGCGTGGCAAAGCACTATATAAAAATGTGACCATTTACCATGAATAAGAACTGCTTGAGAGAGAGATTTTTGTATCACTAGAATAACCAGTTGAAGTTGCAAAAGTAATTATAATAAAACATTGTTGAAAAGTCTCATTTTGTGGGCTGATGCAGCGTTGGTAATCACGTTGCGTTGTTATCCTGCCCTCCAGTCAAGTCTGAACTCTCTGCTGCTGTAGTCCCTGTGGAGATCCATAGACACGCACACCATATACCCCTGGCTTTGAGCTAGGAAAGGAAATAAGGTCATAGGAGGCATGTAAGGACACTACTTTAATACAAGCCAAGAATATGCTCACTATTTCTGCTGCTTTCTCACATGGGGTGATGTAACTTTTCAGTAACATTGAGAGGACATTGTACTTCTGTAAAGGGACCATGGGATTTCTAAAGCATTAAATGAAAAACGTGTACGTTTGTGTCGCCATGTCCTTCTCACAAATCTCTCCTTATCTCGTCTTGCAGTATCTCTACGAAGGCATGAAAATCAGCGAGCTGCCCGTGGACTTTTCCGTGGTGTGGAATGGCAACTTTATTATTGATAACCCAGAGAACATTCAAGGTAAGGGGGGGAGGGCTGGGGGCTTGGAGTGTAGCGCTGTGTCAATGAAAAACAATGGGGAAAATGCTACCAACATTAGCATTCAAAACTGATTGCTTTCATGCATAATACAAGTGGATTTTTGATTATTAATTTGGCCTCATTAAAATGTAGCAGTTGTTTCTAATTGGGGTATTGTATTAAACACGCATGACTGAAGTGGTGAGAAAAATCATCTTTTTACATAATGTGACTATAACAGCATTCAAATGGATCACTATTCCAATAAGATAATCAGTTTTTGTTTTTTGAAAAAATTATGAAGATGGCAAAGACGGTCCAAGGTCGGGGTTATTTCTCAAAAATAAAACCACTTTTTACATTTCACTGGTTATAATTCAAATTGCATGCGGCTGATTTGCAATTGTGATCCGCACCAATGTCAAGTTAAAAACGGGGCCCACTGTCTGTGTTTGATACCCCATGTTGTAATTACATGGTTTATTTTGTTCAAGCTAAATTTTTAACTAAAAGAAGAAAGGAAAAATTTGTACACTTAATTCCAATTAAGGTGCAGTGTGTAAACTTTGGTATGCCACCTGCTTGTCTCCGTGGAGATGTTATTGCGTTACCTAGAATGTTTCGCAGTATGGCAATAAACTAGGTGCTTTTGAGCAATACATTTGTAATCAAGTGCTTGACAAGTAGTTCTAAAGCAGACGTATTATGCAAAATCGAATTTTCAGAGCTTTTAATCATGTTACAGTCGTTTCCCCTCACCATTTATTCACCCAAAGTTGTTTTTGGAGTGATTCGTGCATGTTTGAGCAATCTTTAATCACTTATTTTCATGACAACATATTGCCGATCAATCCTCATTTTCACCAGCACCAACATACGCCCACTGCTCTGTACTTACTTCACTCTCCAATTTTATTTTCTCTTATTTTCAAAAAAAAATCCGCTGCTCGCTCGTGTGATCTGCAGCTATCCATAGGAGGTGCCGACTCTTTGTTGTGATGGTTTACGGCGCGTTGGCTCCCATTGGGCGCCGCAGTTTTCTAACGCAGAAACCAGCGGACTTGTTTCTTTTATTAAGTCATTTTAGATGAACGTTTCTATTTAAAATGTGCAAATTATAGCATATTGATCCACGGGTGTCATAGATTGCAACTGTATAGCAGACACAAGCACAATAGTTCTGCTTTAATTCCATTTTAAGGACTATTCCAGGCATAGCAATAACATCTTGCATACTCCCTGTCGGAAAAGTTACGTATCGCTCTTAACGGACCAAATAACGGACAGTAGAATATATAAGTAGCCTTTCTCCATTGTCTCCATTGAGTGCCATATGCAGAAGATACATTTAGACAAAGCTTTCTCTCCAGACACCCAAATTGTCTGGGCTCAGCAGGTTCCCACGCTCTGTTATTACGACACAGACACACAGGTGTATTTATACATTTGTGAGATGGGAGCTCAGAGCGCCTGCAGCTTGTTAAACCCACACACTCATTCTTTAAAGTTTTTGGGGTATTTTCTACCGTGTTTTTTTTTTTTTTTTTTTTTTGGACGCACAGTTAGAGGTGTGAGGATTATTTGGTTAATCGATAAATGAGATTATTCATGTCACAACATAATCACAACAACGAAATTTTCGAAGCAAAAGTAATTTCAGTTCGATCTGTATTCCAAAAAAGTCAACCTAAATGTAAAGTATTGTTTTATCACATGATTTAAAGATCCACTATGTAACATTTTTGGTAGTCCGCATCCCGTTTGTGTCCATGGAGATGTAGGGGCTTTGCCTGGAATGTTCCACAGTGTGACATTAAGCTGATCTTGCATGTACTGAGGTGTGCAGGGGTTTTAGTGCTCAAACATTGAAACCTTGAAAAACATGCATTCTTACTGTTAGTGGGCTTGCCTCTCCACAGATCTAACCTGTATCTCGACTTGGTGGTGTCTCCTGAGATGGATACAGACAAAAATAGATATAGATGAAGTTTAGGGGCGACTGTGGCTCAGTTGGTAGAGTGTTTGTCCACTGACCCGCAGGTCGGCGGTGCGATTCCAGCTCCCACATCCATCTCCATGGACACAGGAATTGTGGAGGACCCTCTATCAGAAAAGTTACATAATGCACCTACTTAAGTAAAAGTATTTTTAACCTGTTAAAAATGTACTGAAAGAGTGAAAAGTAAAAGTATTTCACACATGTTAAAGTGTAACAGTACTGATATTGAGAGAGGGAATGGGGAGAGGAAGAGAGGCGACAGAGATGAGACTGTAGCAGAGGAGAGAGGGAATGTGGAGACAAAGCGAGAGAAAGAAAGAAAGAGGGAGGGAGAGAGTGGACAGAGGTGCGACTGGAGCAGAGAGAGGGAGAAAGGGAATGGGGAGAGAAAGAGAGGGAGAGAGGAGATAGAGGTTAAACGGGAGGAGAGAAGGAATGGGGGGACAAAGAAAGAGAGAGGGAGAGAGTGAACAGAGGTACTACTGGGATAAAGGGAGTGAGAGAGGGAATGGGGAGAGAGGGGACAATGGTGAGACTATAGCAGAGAGGAGAGAGGGAATGTGGAGACAAAGAAAGAAAGAAAGAGGAAGAGAGAGTGGACAGAGGTGCAACTGGAGCAGAGAGAGGGGGAAAGGGAATGGGGAGAGAAAGTGATAGAGGGAGGGAGAGAGGAGACAGAGGTTAGACAAGAGCAGCAGAGAGAGAAGGAAAGAAAGAGAGAGAGGGAGAGAGTGGACAGAGGTACTACTGGAGCAAAGAGAAGGAGAGAGGGAATGGGGAGAGAAAGAGAGGGAAGTAGAGAGGGGACAATGGTGAGACTATAGCAGAGAGCATAGAGGGAATGTGACGAGAAAGGGAGAGGGAGAGAGACAAAGAAAGAGATTCAGAAAGTTAGGAATGAAAGGTCAGTGGTGTCAGCGATTGTAAATAATCATTTTGGTAAATTGAGATGATTCTTCTCACTATAATCGTGACACTAACATTCACTGTGGTCCCATTTTTTTCCCACAGTGCACCTGTACAAGTGCGCCGCTCAGAGGGACAGCTGCGGCCTGTGCCTGAAGGCCGACAGGAAGTTTGAGTGCGGCTGGTGCAGCGGGGAGGGCCGCTGTACCCTGCGCCACCACTGCCCCCCCATCAACCCCTACACCACCCGCTGGCTCAACATGAACACCAAGAACGTCAAGTGCACCAACCCCCGCATCACCGAGGTACTTTAACATCGCACAACCGGATTACAGTATACGGCAGATAGTAAAACATGGACTTTTTAGCTTTTAAGCAGTGCTGGATGAAGTACTCAATTGTGTTACTTAAGTAAAAGTACAGATACAGAGGTAAAAAGTTGCTAAAGTAAAAGTAGCGCATGAAAAAGCTGACTAAGTAAAAGTAAGTAGTTTAAAAATGTACTTTAAGAGTAAAAAGTAAAAGTATTTCACACAATTGTTGTTTGTTAAAGTGTTAAATGTTGTGATATTGATTGAAAAATGATGCATATTTTGGTCAACAATACAGTACAAATCCATTTCTTAAATTTACATGGTAAAAATAACCCCTCAAATCATAGGAAAAGTACTTCTTACTTTTCAGTCCAGTTTAAAAATGTAGTGGAGTAGAAAGTACAGATACCTGCTCTCAAATGTAGTGAAGTAAAAGCAAAAAGTATCCACTGTAAAATGTACCTAAGTAAAGTTCAGATACCTAAAATGCTACTTAAGTACAGTAAAATGTAGTGAGTAAAAGCAAAAAGTATCCACTGTAAAATGTACCTAAGTAAAGTTCAGATACCTAAAATGCTACTTAAGTACAGTACTTTACTACTTGTACTTAGTTACCTTCCACCACTGCTTTTAAGTGTGTTATAATGTTGTTCCCTCATCGAAAACAGTTGTATTTTGCTTCATTCACACAATAATGCTCATGATTGCAGTGTAATATAACTGGCCATATGATCATACTTCATAGACTTAGCCTAATGTTAATTTTTAAGATGCTAAATACTAAAATTATTGTTCATTCAAAAGTGTTCTGACTATATAAAGTCGTGACCTGGCTGTTCCTTGGCTTGTTCCAGGCTCTTTAATTGTGTTTTTTTCATATAGTTTTTGCTCATGTATCTCTATGGACGTTTTGAACACTGATGCACAAACATGGCGGATTTGGCTAATTGCAGTTGTTTTTGGATGTTTGATCCAAAGCTCGATATGTGGTTATGCATTTTTTATTTGGTCTGTCGCCCCGGAGATTTGAAAGAAAGAAAGAGAGAGAGAGAGAGAGAGAGAGAGAGAGAGAGAGAGAGAGAGAGGTGATACTATAGCAGAGAGAAGAGAGGGAATGGGGAGAGAAAGAGAAAGGAAGAGAAGGACACGTGAGACTATAGCAGAGAGGAGAGAGGGAATGGGGAGAGAAAGAGAGAGGGAGAGACAAAGAAAGAGAGAGGGAGAGAGAGTGGACAGAGGTGCGACTGGAGCGGAGAGAGGGAATGGGGAGAGAGGGAGAGCGAGAGAAAGAGAGAGGGAGGGAGAGGAGACAGAAGTGCGACTATAGCAGAGAGGAGAGAGGGAATGGGGAGAGGAAGAAGGAGGGGAAGAGAGAGAGAAAAAGAGAGAGGGAGGGAGAGAGGAGACAGAGGTGAGAGTATAGCAGAGATGAGAGAGAAAGGGGAGGGA
>KN479790.1:68228-84428 GCA_000787095.1 Periophthalmodon schlosseri
CTACTGCTACTACTACTAGTACTGCTACTGTTATTGCTACTAACAATAACAATATACCCAGGACACAAATTTCAGGCAATGAGTGGCATGATCTCGTATAAACACCTTTGAAGTACTTGAAGTAAAACTAAATTACTCAAGGGTCCCCCATTCATTATAAAGTGTGGAAATACTGTTATGTTTTTACAACTTTAAAGTTTGTAAAGTTTCTCAAATTCTCAAAAGTATAAATCCATAAATATTGACTGCAAAAATAATACTTTTGCTGACAAAGTTTTGTTAACAGAATACAGTAGATTGAGAGGAGAATTCTTCCACCTAAGACCCAGATGTACCGCTCCGATCAATGCTGGAAATTACATAACTGCTCTGGCAACATTTAGACAAATATATATGAATGAAATAAATGATTGTTTATAGAGAAAGCATTTCAAAGTCCCGCTGTGTACATTATTTAGCCAAAAAATACGCTTTGCTTTCAAGTTTCCATAGAAATCCCTTTGTCTATAATCTTCCACAGTGTGATATAAAGGTATCTATCTCTATGGAGAATGTTCCAAAGTATAGTTTTAACTTTCTGTTTTCATGGAGTCATGCAGATCACGTGCCACCTCCGAAAGGTTACACTGTATTGCTTTAAACATTAATTCTATAAGCTAAGAATATAATTTTGATTGACATTACTGCGTTGTTTTGTGGTTTAAACTGGTTTTGTCAAATGAAACAGAAAACGCACACCTATGTCTTTATAGAGGTGCTAATGCAAGTAGCAGCACCTTAAAAGTGAAAAAAAAATGTATAACACACTCAGATGGCTGATGTTTGTCCTATAATCGTTTTTTTGGTCACTGTACTGTGGTCCAAAGCAAGAACAAGAAATAATCTGATGGAACCTTTTTGCCAAAACGTTATCTAAAAAAAAACAAAAAAACTTTTGGGCATTGACTCTCTGAGTGTCCCAGACTGGATTGGTGTCAAATATCAGGTATCATATCCATTTCTTATAACCTCAAACGTATATTGTCAGAGTATTTCAAACAAAACCTCTATTCAGGGTTGGACTGGGAGAAGAAATCAGCTGTCAACTTTTTGGTCTGGACCGGCCCTCAGCAGGACCACGTTTTCATGGGGCCGCAGTGAACGTCAGAACAGAGCTATTGACCTTACTCCGCCCCGCCTACTTTTCCCATTCCTTTCAATGGAGAATTTGGGAAAAGTTTCGGTGCTAAAATATTATATAACGTGGGTTGGTTTGTGTCAAATGTTCATGTTTATGTGCAACAAGTCAAACTGCACCGATTCTCTGGGAAGCTTCAAAACGGCTCTGTAGTCCCTATAGAACCTATTTGCTGTCAAGATCGGCAGCTCCATGCAAAATAATACAACCCAAATGACGATGGCGGCGCCCACGGCCTATTTGCTTCAAGATCGGCAGCTCCATGCAAAATAATACAACCCAAATGACGATGGCGGCGCCCACGGCAAGTTCCGGAATAAGGTGAATACAGCCAGTGAAAGCTGAAAAAGAGCGAGCCACTGGAGCGTCACATCATGACTGTGCGTGGTGTTGCCCACAGGTCTGACAGTGACCGGCCCAAAAAGTGCTTCGGCCCACTGGGAAAACTCCCGCTGCTCCAGATGGCCAGTCCAGCCCTGCCTCTATTCAATATTGACCTTGCTGTTTTGATAAACTTCCCAACCCAGTTTAATTACAATCTAAATCTATTGTCACTATGAACAGCAAAGCAGACGATTAGGGATCCTACGAATGCCCAGAAACAAGCGAAACCAAACTATATTCCAGTGCTGCTTTCTCCAGATGCATTCTCCTCCCTCTGTTTTAGATGAATTATTGAACAAGTCCAACAAATAAATGTATGAATGCAGACAAGTCCAGGAACAAAGACCAGCGCACAGGAAGGAAGAGAATGTCAAACACACAAACGCAGAAGAAGAAAGCCCCGGGGTTTAAAGATGGCCGCCCGCTTGGGTTTTTACTTTGCGCGGTGGAGCTCTACAGTGACCACCCACTCCTTGGTTCATGAAGTAAATTTCACATTCATTTTTTTTTTTTTTTTTTTTTTCCATAGACGTTCCAAAAACAATGGAAGCTAGCTTGGGGATAATCATCCATGTGCTAACTAATGAGCGCAAGATGTATTTTATGTCAAATCTGTTTCTGAAACTTTATAAACCACCAACTTTTCACCAAATTTGAAATGTTTTCGGACTGAAAGCGACAACGTTATGAGCATTAGTTACCATATACCAGGTTAGCCCTTTTTTGAATGGAAATGTATGTAAAATTTACTTCCGGAATGGCCTTCGAAGTTGGCTCCATATGGAAATCATCTCTACATTGCCAGCATCTATCTGTTTACCTCTATGTTTATGATACATGTTATTAAGTCTGAATTCTATTGCCCCCATCTAACGTACCCCCTTCTGTGATTACACTTTCCTTAAGCCTCACGCGCCCCCCTGGTGGCCTGAATCTATAAATACCTTTCTTTTGATTGTTGCCGAGCTGATTTGTATACATAGTAACGCATTAGGAGATGTGCCTACCAACCCGATCGCCTGCTTTTGAATTATGAATGTTTCTATTAAGTGGTATGGCGCCTCCCACTAAGGGCCCATTAATATTGAAGAGATGTAAAGCCAGCGCTAACAGCACGGGGACCGGCATCAAATGAGGCTGGGAGCGGGATGGGCATATGAAAGAAAAGCTCTTCAATAGGATTTGGCCTCTGTGAGTTTACGCTAAGGAAAGCAGCCCCGCAGTGACAGCTTCTATAAACATCAAGTGCTAGTTAGCGTTAGCGGGAAAACAGGAATTGGCTTATTTTTATTACGGAAGAAAGCATCCGTTTTAAGGGTAAGATTGGGTGTACTATGGGTTCTGCAGTATCGCTAATTGGCAACATTTTGGCGGAGAAAGAATGGGAAAGTTTTCATAAACCTAAATCAGGAGTTTGTTGTTGATGTTGTTTATCGAATGGAGAAACTTAAAGCTGCACTAAGTAACTTTTCTGGTAGAGGTATGCCACTTGCTTGTCTCCATGGAGATGGTGTTTTGCTTGAAGTTTTTCACAGTATGGCACTAAATGTATCTGTCTTGCATTTATTAGATTATAGGTGTTTTTATAGCTCAAAATACATAAAAAACATGCATTTGTGCTGTTAGTAAGCTTGCCTCGCCACAGATCCGACCTATAACTTGGCCTGGTGGTTCTATCAGCTATCCATGAATTCATATATGTATTGACTTGAACATTTTAACTGTTTACCTGGTCTTTTGTATTAGTTATGTGTAAATTATGTAAGTTCATATTTTGCTAACTATATGTGAACTTTTATATCTCACAAATTGTTGTGATTTTAATTCTATGCAATGCCCTTTGAGTTGTCTGTGTGCATGAAAGCTGCTCTACAAATAAAAGTGATTGATTGAAAAGCAATAATATCTCCATGGAGACGGGCAAGTGACCGTCCACCAGAAAAAGTTATAGTTCACCTTTAGCCATAGCGATACATTAAAAAGAGAGGTTTGGTTTGCTAGGGAAAGTTATGACGTCATTATCATTGCTTTGGAGTAAATCGTTGAAGTTGTAGAGCTAAAGGGCATTTGTGTGGTATTTTCGCAAAATATGAAGAGGAACAAAGAAATTTCAAAATGTTAATTAAAAAAAGCCTTAAACAGATCACAGATGGCAAAGCTGTTTCCGTAATAATCTAGTTATTTCCATTATAGTAAGATGGGTTATCCTCAAGCATAGACTTTTTCATTATCTTATTTCTCAATGACATACAGTTGCCCTTGTTCTAAAGTCTTACAAAGAACTAAGTAGGTTTCCATCTAACACAAAGGTTGAAGGTAAAATCTCTGCTAATTGCGTTGCGCAGTGGTGTAGAGTCCTTGGGCAAGACAACTCGCCAACCTTGCATTCGTGATTTTCATTTCATTTCATTTATCTTTATTCATACAGGGAGAGCCCAATGAGAGTTCAAGACTCTCTTTTTCATGGGTGCCCTGTTCAAATACATAATAAATAGTACATAGGTCCATTTAAAACATTAAAAACAGGAGCAGGTGTGATTATAAATGTTTATCACCAGACTATTAAATTGCATTTGTAGCACCAAAGTATCCAATTTTGCTTGTCCTTGAAATGTATTCCATTTTTGTGAAGCAAAACAGCCAAAAGCCCTTTTTCCCATCTCATTTCTGGTGCGGTCCTTAGACTTACACACTCATGTGATCTTGTATTGAAAGTTCCCATATCAATAATTAACAAGCGGCTGAGATATTCTATGAAGTCTATGAAGTAGTCCCTTATAAATACATTTAAAACAGTGTTGTTCTTGTCTGACAGATAGCGATGGCCAACCTACTTTTTCATTTTTGTATAGCGATGGGTTTTAAATTCATCACCTATTATGAAACGAAGGGCTGAGTGACCGAATATGTTTGTTCTTTCCTCTTTTGCCTGTAAATATTTGAATGACATTATTTCTGTTGCATTTGCGTTTGTTGTCCCAGGGCAGCTGTGGCGTCAGAAGTAACTCACCGCTACCAAAAGAGTGATTGTGTGAATGGATTACGGACAGCTAAGGGCTCTGGGAAGTCTTTAAATTTTATCACGAATGAAATTTGTATAAAATTATCAATACATCTCAGAGTCTCGCTGTCTCACCCTTGAGGACCCTATTGATCAATATTGAATCAGTCCCCCTGCAGATATTCTTTTCATGTAGACAGCATGTAGTAAAAGAGTGAGACCGCAGGAGACGCGCTCACTCTTTGAAATATGCATAGGAACATGTTGAAACGCACATGTTGTTTTTGTTCCCCCATGCCCCCCATCGCGCTTACACATTCTCACTCGCGTATCCTCACTCTGCGCTCCTTTCTCTTACCCCACATTTACAGCCTTATAAAGTATTTTACAAGCATAGTTTATCCCAAAACAAGTAATCAGTGTTGTTTTACCAACCCTGTTAAACGAACTTCCCAATTAAATCTGACACTTGCAAATTAGTGTAAGCGCAAACTAAAGGCTTTAAAATTTATCAACAAGCTCCTAAAATGTACCCCTTGGAATGATATACATAGCTGCAGCAGTTTAAGTAAATAAAGTGAATCGATAAAATGGACGTATATGGAGTAACTGCTGACTTGGGTGAATCTACCATGGGGCCGGGGTGATTAAACATTATTAGCAGGGCATTGTCTGTGAGGGGGCATTAAGCTTGGTCAGCTCTTGTAGTTACAGTGTAGGCTGTTGGCGCCTTGGGGCAGATGGCCAGTGTTTTCGTGCGTGGCTCTGTGCAGTATTGAGTTAGACTAGGGCCGCGTCAGCACATTACATTACATTACATTACATTAGTGGCGGCCATTTTAGATGACCATGATGACGACAAAGACGTTTTGTTTTTTATTTGTGCATATTTTTTTAGGTTTTACGGACCAGTTGGCCAATTGTAGGTGTGAAACGGGGGTGAGGACTAGGGACAATACACCAATCACCAGAGTTAGAAATCGAACTTGTGACGCTGTGGCATATTTCCAGCGGCCTAGATACGCCACTGTTTTAAAGCTGCACTATGTAACTTTTCTCCAGCAGCTTCTATAAGCATCAAGTGCTAGTTAGCGTTAGCGGGAAAACAGGGATTCGTTTATTTTTATTATGGAAGACAGCATCCGTTTTAAGGGTAAGATTGGTTGGACTATGGGTTTTGCAGCATCGCTAATTAGCATCATTTTGGAGAAGAAAGATTTGGGATTGGTTTATTTTTTAACTTTAATTAGCATCATTTTGGAGAAGAAAGAAAAAGTTTGTATGCATCTAAGTCACGAGTTTGTTGTCGATGTAGTTTATTGAATGTATAAACTTAAAGCTGCACTAAGTAATTTTTCTAGTATAGGCATACCACTTGCTTGTCTCCATGGAGATGTTGGATAAACTTAAAGCTGCACTAACTAACTTTTCTGATAGAGGCATGCCACTTGCTTGTATCCATGGAGATGCTGTTGTTTTGCTTGAAGTTTTTCACAGTGTGGCACTAAATATATCTGTCTCGCATTTATTAGATTACAGGTGTTTTTATAGCTCAAAATTCAGTTAGTAAGTTTGCCTCGCCGTAGATCTGACCTGTAACTTTTACAGTGTGGCACTAAATATATCTGTCTCGCATTTATTAGATTACAGGTGTTTTTATAGCTCAAAATTCAGTTAGTAAGTTTGCCTCGCCGTAGATCTGACCTGTAACTTAGCCTGGTGGTTCTATCAGTTGTTTCCATTGTTGATACAGTGGAATATTCAGAGTTTAAATATTTATTGAACCTGAAAGTTTGAATTAATGGTACAGCTATCCACGAATTCATATATGTATTGACTTGAACGTTACATTACATTACTTTAGTGGTGTGGACCCCGGGCAGTTCATTTTGGCAGCCATTTTAGGTGACCAAGATGACGACAAAGATGTTTCGGTTTTTATTTGTGCATTATTTTTTAGAAACATTGGTTTTATGGACCAGTTGGCCAGTTGTTGGTGTGAAATGGGGGTGAAGAGCAGGGAGGGACAACAAGCAACTCACTAGAGCTGGAAATTGAACTTGTGACGCTGTGGCCGCCATATTTGCCGCAGCCTAGATACGCCACTGTGTTAAAGCTGCATTACGTAACTTTTCTCCATGAAGATGTTATTGCTTTACCTGTGATGTTCCACAGTATGGCATTAGAACTATTTATTTTGCATGTATTCAACTGTGTTTTATTCTTCAAAAACATACATTCTTACTGCTTGTGTGCTCGCATTTCCATAGATCTGATACATCTTAAGTCTGAATTATATGCCTTACCTACCCTCTTCTGTGATTCCACTTTCTTTAAAGGTCCTATATTACACAAAATTGACTCTTTTGAGCTTTAAGCCATGTTATAATGCTGTTACCTCATCAAAAACATACCTGTTGTGTTTCGTTTCATTCACAGATGTTTGAGTAACCCTGCAATATTAGTCTGTCAGGATGTCCAAAGCTCAAAATGCTCTGTTCCACCTTGTGATGTCATCAAGTAGTAGTTTTCAGGTTAACAGCTACCTTTTTTCCTTTAGTTCAGTAGAGACTGGTGATTCTGGGGCTGAAATGCTCGAAATGATTCTAGTGAAGGTGTATGGAGTTTAAAAACATAGTGGAGCACTTCCTGTATTACCACACGACATCACACATCAGAGTTTGTGCTTTAAACATGTGTGAATGAAACAAAACACAACTCCAGGTATGTTTGTGATGAGGAAACAAGATTACAGCATAGATCAGAAGTAATATGGGCCGTTTAAGCCTTACGTGCCCCCCTGGTGGCCTGAATCTATTAATACATGTCTTTTGATTCTTACTGTTTGTGCGCTTGCCTTTCCATAGATCTGACCTGTAACTTAGTATATAGATTACAGAGAGGCATTAGACTCTCCACCCAAAAATGTACACAGTGCCCATTTCATTTCAATTTTACATGGATCCAATGACTATTCTATATGTCACAGTACTCAGGGACAACCCATTGTAACCATTTCCATATACAGAGAGTTCTATCTCCGGATCCGCACCCAGGGATTGAACCCCCAGTCTCATTATTGTGTAGCGGCTTCATGCATACAATGTATTTCATGAAATTAGGTCACCATCTTTAGTTCATAAACCCTATAGTATGTAAAAGTGGAGAAGAGTGTGAGAGGCTGTTTCCTCTGCATTAGCCTCTATAGACAGTGTGACAAAACAGAGGGGCAGCAGCACACAACCTAATGGGATTACACCCAGAGGGGAGGCCAGCACTGGGTGGGAGAGAGGGGGAGAGAGGAAGAGGGATGGAGGAGAGAGGGAGACAGAGGGGGGAGAGAGACCATCTTAAACAAGTTGAATTACTAAGTGCATGAACTGTGATCTATCTGTATATGAACACATTTTCACTAGACTTGAAATCAGATTTGCCAGTAGAACAAGTTGTTTTTTTCCCATGGGTTTCACAGTGTTGAAAAATTAAGACCGTTGTCATAGCAATTAACAATTTAACACAAAATGTCCCATCGTTTGAATGGTGAAAAGTCTTCAAAATGTTGCCTTTGACACGAACTGGCAACACACAAACATCAAGATTTGTTTCTCATTTTATTATTTTTAAAGGCACACTTTGGATGTCCCACACTATGGCATTAAACATATCTATCTAGCATTGACTGAATGGTAGGTGTTTGTATAGTTCAAAAAATACCTTAAAAACATGCATTCTTACTGTGAGCTTGGCATCGCCTCCGCACAGATCTGACTGGTAACTTTGGCTTCACCTGCTTGGTAGATAGATCAATTTAATGCAATTTTTTGAACATTCCAGGCAAAACAATAACCATGGAGACAAGCAGTGGTGGATGAAGTACTCAATTTTGTTACTTAACTAAAAGTACAGATACAGAGGTAAAACCTTACTCAAGTGAAAGTATCACATGAAAAAATCTACTCAAGTAAAAGTATTAAAGTAAAAAAATGTCCTTTAAGAGTTAAAAGTATTTCATACAAGTGTTGTTAATTTGTTAAAGAATAAATCTAGTGATATTGACTTTAAAAATTATACATCTTTTGGTCAACAGTAACAATGCAAATCCATTTCTTAGTTTTTTCTGAATTTTATGTATTTATTTTTGTTTGCTCAAAGCGGAAGTTTGAACTCGAAAACTTTAGACAGAGTGTTACCACAAACATGGTAAAAAATAACCCCTCAGTCACATGAAAAGTACTTTTTACTTTTCAGTCCAGCTCAAAAATATAGTGGAGTAGAACGTACAGACACCTGCTCTCAAATGTAGTGAAGTAAAAGTAAAATCTACTTAAGTAAAGTACACATATCTAAAAATTCTACTTAAGTACAGTACTTTACCACTTGTACTTTGTTACCTTCCACCACTAGAGACAAGCAGGTGACCAGCCCTCCACCGGAAATGTTCCATAGTGCACCTTTAAAACCTTTAAAAAAGTCATTGTTGGAAAAATGTTGAAATGTTAAGATACATAAGATATAGACAATACCTATTCTAAGCACGTATTAACTTATTTAGGATTGTGAGGTTATCCGTGTGATGGCAGGATGCAGGGAGGATATGTCCGTGGAGGTTTCCGGTTCTATTCCCTCGCTGACAGCCTGTGAACGAAAGCACAAACAAGCAGAGGATGTGTCAGTGTGCCTCAGGGACCGTGATGATGAAAGCAGCAGACATGCAAATAACTGCTACAGAAAGACACGTTTCACCCTCTAAAAGGATTATGGGTATCTGTGTCAAAATATATTACACAACCCAGTGCTGGAATGATAGCGAACATCATCTACAAAATATATCTAAGCATTAAAATGTCAATAGTCAAAAAAGGTATCCCGGGGCGACCGTCAATAAACAGATTTGAGAGGTGCTAGCACTTAGCCCTCAGGGTAGTTTAAATTACATGTTTATCCATAGGGATTTTGAGAACATTAAAGGTGTGGATATGCAGGTATTTCCCCCAAGCCACTGTTAAAGAGCCCATATTACACTGTCTGATCTATGTTATAATGTTTCCTCATCACAAACAGACCTGGAGTTGTGTTTTGTTTCATTCACACGTTTAACACACAAACCCTGCGTATTTAGGCTGAGTTCTTCTCCCAAACTGAAAACACTCTGTTCCACCTTGTGACGTCATGCGGTAATACAGGAAGTGCTTCACTGTGTTTTTAAACTTTAAACCTTCACTAGAATCATTTGGATAATTTCAGCCTTGGAACTGTCAACCCCTACTGAATAAAAGGTAAAAAGGTAGCTGTTAACTTGAAAACTACCACTACACGACATCACAAAGTGGAACAGAGCATTTTGAGCTTTGGAGATGTTGGTAGACTAATAATCCAGGATTACTCAAACATGTGAATGAAACAAAACACAACTCTGGGTGTGTTTTTTGCGAGGTAACAGCCTCATAACAGGGCTGAAATCTCACAAGAAACCAATTTGCCTAATGTGGGACCTTTAATAAGATAAACTATAATATAAAAATACTTGGCAAACAACATGCTAAACACCTATTACCTCATAAAGCGGAGGATCAAATAGGACAGCTGGACCAAAGGTTGGACCTATTGCTAGTTTCATCTACATTTAAATATCGGTTTGCAATAATAAAATATAATAAGTAAGTTTTTACCCCTACACTTAAACCTTGTGTTTTCCTGTCAAGACCTAAGTAAATTGTTGGATTCTTGTTGACACATTCTCTTTTATCTCAAACTTGCTTTCCGATGCTAAAACCTCCTGTATATGAACTCCACCGCAGCAGCGGTATCATCAACTGCCTCAGCCTCGCCATCTTCTCTTCACACGGCTAAGCTCTAGATCAGATATTCTTGCTAACCAATCCATCGTTCTTGTCATTTTCGGTCTATCCATTGTAAATAAATTGGCTGTCAAATCCCAGTGGGAAAAAGGGGAGGTGGGTAGGTGATGATGTAGTTCTGATCAAGGCTAAAATGCACATGGTGGCGCAGTAGTTAGCACTTCAGCCTCACAACAAGAAGGTCCTGGGTTCAACTTTCGGGCTGCACGGGTGTTTCTGTGAGGCGTTTTCATGTTCAGCCTGTGTCTGTGTTGGTTTCATCTTGGTGCGCCAGTTTCTCCTATCATTAAAACATGCACAAGAGACTCTCTTCTATGACTGACTCATGACTCAAGATATTCCAAATCTCAGTCAAATCTTTCCTGGTTAGAATAAGAACAAATAAAAAGAACGTGTGTCTTCTGCCTCTGTAGTTGACTTGTAAACAGGGAAGCAAAAGCCCTTAAACAACACAGCTCCACTTAAACCGCCCAGTCTGAACCCATCCGCAGTTGTTTTTAGCGTTATTTCTGTTGCGATGAACGGAGCCGGCTGCTTTTTCACCACTGGGAGCGTCTCTCAAATGCTTTCACGCTCGGATCGGCCGGTTGGTTTTTTGCTTCTGCTCGGCCGTGTAGAGCTCCGTTTCAGTAACATCGCAGTGCATCACAAAGGGGAGGGGGGGTACGGGAGGGCGTGGGGGGGTCGTTGAAGCTTTTAGTCCGGTAAGCGACGCTGCGCCATCGTCCTGTCAACTTACCCCCTGATACACCCCCTAGCTCTGCCTCAGTACCTGTCAACAGAATGGCACTTGCGACTTGTATCTATGGCCCTTATGTATTTTCTTTCTATAAGGTTTGATAAATTGTACTAGTTTTATAATCATACTAACCATAATAATAATCATACTAACCATAATAATAATCATACTAACCATACTTATTCCTGAGTATTTTTATGAAAGTAATTGTACTCTTACTTGACTAAAATTACTCTAGTCTATAAGTAACAGAAAGCGTAAAAATACACTACGTATGTAACTCTTCTGGTGGAGGCTACACCACCTGCTTGTCTCCATGGAGATGTTATTGCTTTGCTTGGAATGTTCCGCAGTATGGCATTGATCTAATTCATTTATGGGTGTTTTATTGCTACAGAAATGCAGTGAAAACATTCATTATAACGGTGAGCATGGACGCTTCCCCACAGATCTGACATGTAACTTAGCCTGCTGGCATTATCTGCTTGTCTCCACGGATATAGTGAAGCTTAATAACATTTCAGGCGAAGCAATAACATCTCCATGGAGACAAGTAGGTGGCAGACTCTCCGCCAGAAAAGTTACACAGTGAAGCTTTAATGAGGACAGTAATAATTTGATTTACACCTATACCTACCTAATATATGGTCTATTCTCTATTCTTGTCTAAATCTATAAATCAAATGTTACAACCAAGTAGCTCAGTAAATGGGCTATACTTTTACTACTTTTGCTTTTATTTCTAACAGAACACAAAATAAATCTGAACAAACCTATGTAATATTTAGCCAATTTATAGTAGTAGTACTGTTACAATTTGAGCTTCTGTACTCACCTCTCCACACAGGTACTTTTTGCTGCTTATGTAACCGTCACAAACTCCACTCTACAAAGATATATTTAGCCATTATGTGTATTTTTGCCTGCTACTCCCTGCATGCCCGAGCCGTGCTAAAAGATTCATGTATTCTCCACCCTGGGGCGCCGCAGTGACACACTTACTTTACATCCAGAACAATTAATGTCCACTGACTCTACATTACCAAGCCACAGTCCCATAGCAACGCTGCGTAGTGGAATTTAGGGCTGGGAGAATAATGAGTAGGGAGAATTTAAAGATGTACTAAGTAACTTTTGTAGTGGAGGATCTGCCGCCTGCTTCTCTAGATGTTTGACATTAAAGGGCCCGTATTACGCTGTTTTCTGATCTATGTTATAATGTTGTTTCCTCATCGAAAACATACCTGGAGTTGTGTTTTGTTTCATTCACACATGTTTAACACACAAACCTGAACATTTAGGATGAGTTCTTCTCTCAAACTGAAAACACTCTGTTCCGCCTTGCGATGTCATGTGGTAATACAGGAAGTGCTCCACTGTGTTTTTAAACTTCATACACTTACTGTGAATAACTGTGAGATGGATATGTTTAATGCCATACTGTGGAAAATTCTAGGCAAAGCAATACCATCTTTAGAGACGAGCAGGTGATGGACAAACCCAACTGAAATGTGCTTTTTACTTTTCAGTCCTGTTCAAAACTGTAGTGGAGTATAAAGTACAGACACCTGCTCTCAAATGTAGTGAAGACAAAGTAGAAAGTACACACTTTAAAATCTACGCAAGTCGAATTTTTAGGTGTCTGTACTTAACTTAAGTGCAGTACTTCACGACTTGTACTTCATTTCCTTCCACCACTGCAGTCAATGAATAATGCCATTGTATCCATGTATAAAAGCGATGTGTGACTGGTGATTTAATCAGCCGTGTTTTCATCAGTTTGTCCGGGGCAGCTGTGGAACAAAATCTATCCGGCACCTATACTATATTTGCGAGTCCCAATCCCAAATAAAAAACACCGCAGGAGTCGTTGCAAATATCCTTATATATGTACTTTAGATTCTGTGTTCAGCAAATTTCCAACCAGCACTCGTCTCCACACAGATTCTCAGCTCAGTAAGCAACCACTCTGAGTTTTTTCCTCTCCGCTTGCTTGCCAGTAATAGCATATTGATTGTTTATATAGCACCAGCAGCAAAGTGGCAGTCATCTTCTCTAGCCCAGTGCCCTCCTCTTCCTCGCTGCGTGTGGCTTGCCTCCTCCCTCCTACCTCCTTGCTCCCTTGCTCCCTTGCTCCCTTGTTCCCTTGTCTCCTTCCTCTCTCCTCTTGTTGAAAGTGTCTGGACTTTTGCCAGGTCAGTGGGGAGCTGAGCAGAAGGAGCGAGGCCACACCGAGCCAAGGTCGTGCTGGGAGGCCATATTGGGCTTTACGAGGTGGTCCGCCATCAGAATTAGCGCGGCCTCTTGTTAGGTTATCTCCCATGGCATCAGCAGTAGAGAACTGTTAAAAGCTTTTTTTAAACAGTCGATTTGGTCATAGTTTTTGTCAGCGTGAATTTTTTTTTGCCGATTAAAATATATCAAAAATGAAAAATAAATATTGAAGACTGCATGACAAAATATGTAGATATTTTGGTAAATGGTCACATTCGACTTCAAAGCGCTTTACATCAAGGAACCACTCACCCATTCACACACACATTCATACACCAGTGTACGCAGACACCGGGGGCGAAGTGGGTTAAGTGTCTTGCCCAAGGACACAACGATAGCATTTATCTGTGGGAGCTGGATTCGCACCGTCAATGGATCTGACCGCTTTACCGGGGATGTTTATATTGAGAGCTGGATTTGAACCGCCAACCTACGGATCAGTGGACAAACATTCTACCAACTGAGCTACTGTCGCCCCTTGAAAAACATAAAATAAAAATAACGCAGCAATACAATTTGTTGACTTCTATTCAAAGTTATGATGGAGCATAAATGAATCAGTCTGTACCTTGTGACTTTTCTGGTGGAAGGTCAACCACCTGCTTGTCTCCATGGAGATTCCTTTGCCTGGAATGCTCCTCAGTATGGTATTAAACCCATCTATCTTGCATTTATTCAGTCACATCTGTTTTATTGCTCAATAATACATTGAAAAACATGCATTCTAGCTGTGAGTGCCTGTCCACACATCTGACCTGTAACTTGGCCTGGTCTGGAGACGGATACATTTAATGCCATACTGTGGAACATTCCTGGCAAAGCTCCATACAGACAAGCAGGTGGCAGACCGTTCCCCAGAGTTAAATAGTGCAGTTGTTTTTATTAGATGTTTGGTCCACATTGGAGTGGCTGCGTTGTGTATAGACAGAGCTGCTTAAAAATAAAGCTATTTGACTTCACTTTAACTGTGGTGAGATCATCGCTTTTGGCACAGTGACTCAGAGCGGCTCTTAGCGTGTCGTCGACGAGCTCACGACGAGTGCCTTTAATTGCTTTTACAACCACCTGTGTGCAGCCTGGAGCGTACACAGAATCCCAACATCATCACCGTTTAAATGGGGAAATAAAAATAACTTCTGTCATGTTTGTGTGTTTTTATTAAGTCAAGATTATTGGTTAATCGTAAGAGCTAAAACTAATAATTGTTAACACTTTAGAAACAAAATTAAGTCATTTCCACTGAATCTGTAAAAAATTGCAATTAACGTAAAGTGTTTTTTGGCTGTTTTCGTCCCTGCAACTTTACTTTATCATTCAGAAATGTTTAATTTCATAAACCAGGTCACATACTTAAACGTGTTACAGTATGTGAAGAATTGTTAAATCGTGTTATTTTGTTTTTTTTCTCACAATAATCATAACACTAAAATGTGCTATTGTGCCATCTCTTCTTCTTCTTCTTCTTGTAGGTGACCCCGATGGCAGGACCACCAGAGGGCGGCACACGGGTGACCATCCTCGGCACAAACCTGGGTCTGTCCTTCTCAGATATGGTCAACAACGTGGAGGTGGCTGGAGTCCGCTGCACCCCTGTGGAGGATGGATATATTATTGCGGAACAGTGAGTTTGCATTCTTGTGCTCATAAAGAACTTAACCATGGTTCCTAGAGGGATACAAAGAGTCAGAGAGGCATACAGTAAACGCAAACATGCTTATTTCAGCATCATTTTAAAGGTGGACTGTGTAACTATACTGGCCGACTGTCCACCGCCTGTTTGTCTCCGTGGAGATGTTAAAACAAGCAGCAACAAAACACCTTGATAGAGACAGATGTCGGATGGGAGACTGCTAGGAATATCCGGTGCCACAGTGGGGCGCCAGTGGCAAAAACTGTTGTGGCGTCCTTAGGCAAGACGCTTCACCCACATTTCCTAGTATGAATGTCGTGTGCGTGAGTGCTGGTGGTGGTCGGTGGGGCAGACGGGGCAGATTGGCAGCCTCGGTTTTATCAGTCTACCCCAGGGAGGCTGCGGCTACAATAGTTTCTTACCACCGTTCGCCGAGTGTGGAGAGAATGAATAATGCTCTTTAAAGCGTCTCTGAGTGTATAAATCTGATGCATTATTATTCATTATTATGTAAGTTTAATGCAATACTATGGGATGTTCCAGGCAAGGCAATAACACCTCCATAGAGACAAAGAGATGGTCGACTCCCAATGAGTAATGTTACATTTTGCAAGTCATGCACTTAAATTGGCTAATGTTAAAATGAATTTGATTTGGGTTTTTTTTGTTTTTGGATGGTGGATAGTCTGCATCAAAGCAAACATTTCATTAAACATGTTGACAACTGGCTGATAGGGGATCAGCGTTACTAATTGAATAAACAAAATGCACTGTATATTTTGCCAAATTTGACTCTCTTTATAATAAGCAAACTTTAACAGAGCACTCTGGGAATAGGAAGGCACATTAAAAACTTAACCAAAATTCAGCATTATACAACTCTGATAAAGAACTACAAACACCATTATGGCCGCCAAGTTTAACTAACCCCCACTTACTGATCTAATGGAAAATGTCTGGCAGTGCTAGAGCCTGTTGTCCGATCAATAATTGGCTTAATATGTGTCCCGTACATGTTTTGTGTTTAGATTAATGTGGTCTGGAAAAGGTCCAAGCTCCAGACACTGTCGCCCTCCCCACACAACCACCCCCCCATAACCCCCCACCCCCCCCCCAAACCCCCCCACCCCCCCCCCC